>JAQGCB010000562.1:0-20666 GCA_034698835.1 Protaphorura tricampata
TGTATGTGTACACTCATAATGAGGTCACCTGCCTTTGCCTTGCAGTTTTTTCCTTGGCTCAGGATATTACATACATTATGAGTAAAGAGTTAAGAGTCTGCCAGCCAAGCCAAGTCTGTACGTACGTATACGTAATGGTTTTTTTGAGATGCAAATTTTGTACTGTGAATGTGTAATGTGTATGTCTAATGCAATGCACTCATCATGTAAATATTGGCAGATTTTGGCCACCCGACGAACCACAAGATGAGATGAATGTATTGTAGAGTAGAAAACGTACATACGTAGAGTTCTAGCTGGCTAGAACGGAAAACCCGGGTAGTAGAGTAATGAGGGCGGGAAGGGAAGCCTATCATGCATGAAAATGAGATTCTAGATTCTAGATTCAACGTCTATTTGCTTCTAGGAGGTTGTAGGAGAGTCTGCAGTAGTGCAGTGCGTTGTACTCTAGTAATACCCTGGTTTATTTTCCATTTGTCGTCAGTACTGGTAGGCTCGGCTGGCTAGTCTTAGTCATAGTCATAATACCCGGTACATTGCAAATTGCATGCAATGAACTAATGGGATCCAATTTACATTTGTAGAGTTAGTAGAATCCGGAGACCTGACTGACTGACTGACTTGACTGACTGACTGACTCAGTCCGTCCGTCCGTCCGATCTCTTCGACCCGGTCGGGATTCTAGATTCTAATGTAGCCCTACTTTTGTAGTGGTTCATTTCTGAGGAAAGTGCAGTGCTCTTTTGATGATGAGAAAGACCCGAGTAAACATGTGCACAGTAGAAAGTAGATAGTACGGTTTCCAGGATTATGGACGTCCAGTATATCAGGATCAGTATTTAGTATTATTGACTGTGTCACAGGTGAAAGTCCAATCAGACAAAGGTCAAATGCACCCGAAACCTTAATATAATAAGCCGCCCTTACTGCCTCACTACGTCGACTGTTTGAACGTGCGGCGTGGCAGATATATTTAAATTACTGTATTATGGATGTGTTGTTAGCTTAAGTTTTCCTAGTATTAGTCTAATGTTGGGTCTAATGAAAACTAGTACTCATTTTGGTACCGTAATTTTTCATAATACAGAGTTTCTATTGATGAGAGTACTGTTTTTTATGGTCTAACTAGTGGTTCCTTTTTTTAAATTACAAATACCCCTCCCATTCGAAGCCAAATGTGTAAATTCATTAATACAGTAATACACAGAAGCTCCTAGTAGATTTAAAGCAAGGGCACATTGGAAGTGGGAAAAGTTTTCTCGGGAATAAAATGTATGAGAATTTTAGAATTGTGGAATCATCTGCATTCAGCATCTTGTGATACATCTGTAAATCTACAGCCATTGTCTTAAAAATATAAAAAAAAATCTGCATGTTCTCCCAAGACGCAAGACGTGGTAAAAGTGTAGGGATTTGACCTTTTCCCTACAACACCTGCATCTGCATCGCTTGTCTGAACCTACAAGGTATACATACATACAGTACGGATACATTGAATTTTGCACATGAGAAACCTTCCTAATACTAATGAATTAAAATGGCATGACTCGTTGGCTCCTGTTGGTTTTACTTCGCAGTTCATCTGTTCTGTCCCCTAATAAATACTGGCAAGAGTGATCAATCAAAATTTACAAGATTTGCATTTTGGATATGACTAAAGACTGGCATGGTAAGAATGAAGTGATGATTTTGATTTTGCTTTGCAGTAGTGGTAGCAGTAGCAGTTGCAAGTTAAGTAGCTTTAGGGGTACGCAATCTAACGTATATAAATTCAGGTTTAGCTCAAATCCATTTGCTTCATTCATTATGTTCATAAAGTTGCAAAAATATTTTTTAAGTTCGTCTTGTATTTGTTGTGACCTGACCCAGGGCAGGACGTATTTTTTAAATCAACCAGCATTCATTGTCTTTACGAGGAATCGAAACCCCTGCATAACGAGGTAACAATCAAAGGGCTGCAACGACGGACTTACAAAAGGGATTATTTTTTTGTGGTGATTTTTTTACCACATTCATTCATAGTTGGATGGTGGGTCTGATTGAGCTTTTAATTACGTATGTGGCAGCTCAGCGTGCTTAAACACGGAGTAATGTAATGTAAATGAAGCTAAGAGGATCTTTTGATGAGTCAGGCGAGAAATCGCAGAGCCAACTGATCTGTCCAAATAAAGTAGTCGACTTAATGTAGGCAAGTGAAGAGAGAGAGAGAGAGTAGACTAAAGGCAAAGGCGTCAATCGGTCAATGGTATGTGTGTGTAAATGCACATGCATGTGTAACACAAACTAATATAAAATCTACGTCCGACCGTACGTACGAGTCCAATGGAATGGACTAAAAAAATTATAGAAAAAAACTCAATTCGTTGGCCCATGCCCTGTTAAGGTAATGCAAGCAAGATCAGAATCAGATGAATCATGCGGGACAATCCATTAGCTCTGTTACAGATTTGTACGTACAACAAATTTTTGACAACAATCTGTTTTTCGGATTAAAGGATTAAAACAATGGAAGAAACAAAAAAACTGGATAGAGAGAAACAAATCTGTTGTGATAGCTAGGGAGGGGTACAATTTATTAAAATGATAAAGCAGTGCTGTGGTAGTTTAGTACTCAGTTTTGGCTTGTTCGTGCAATATATTTTAAACTACGGAGTCGACTATGGCGATACAACCAACTGTACACAATTTTCTCATTAAATGGATAAACTATTAATAAGAAATGGTGTTCACAAGTCTCAATTATAAATTAGCCATGATAATTCGATTGAATTAAAAATTGTTAGGTACAAATGTTGTGGTACTCCGTCAATCTCTACTCATTTCTGAGATGTCAGCTATTTCAGTTGATTTGAACTTTATTCTAATGTTCTGAGAATTTCTAAGGCTAATAAACACGCTTCTGTGGTGTAAAACTGGCATGTTTTTACGTTATAATTTTCAATTGATTCATTTTTAATTCATTTGAAATGCATCAGCTGAAAAAATATTTCCAAACATTTTAATTAAAAATTAAATTAGGGCCGGTGGTGCATTGTAGCCTCGGTCAAATGCTTATTGGCCTGTGGAGTCTGAACTTTTACCAGTGGAGAAACGAAGGGGTACTCTGGCAATACAAAAAAAAATCTGTGCGTACGTACTCGGTACTCCTTTACATTATAAAAAACTACAATAGAATTCTCTTGCAATGACAAGGCTGCGGTTTGGCTGGCTTACCTGCCTGCCTACACTCATGACGTCATCCAAGTGCATCATGGGAATTATTTTGACAAATTCTTCCATCCTACAAATCTTTCATAATTTATTTGACCTATCCTAGGTTGAGACATATAAAAAGTTAATGAATTTAAAATGATTGAATGAAAAATTGAAGTCGTTTGACCCAAGATTGATAAAATTAGTTTGGGTTGGGTTGAGTTATGAGCCCAGGGATGAGTGAGTGTAAAAGATTCGAATGGGATTATCATATCGGTGTAATGCAATGCGATGCAGTGCATTGCACACTCACGCATAAAATGCAAGTTCAACATTGACTTTATCTCACAAGGAAGATTTTTAAACGTGAAGGCTGGATAGGCAAAAAATGCTTTAATCGTCACCTCTTTATGTTGAGGGTTTGTTCACTCAGGCGGACATTGAGTATTTCTTCAGTCAAAAGATGAGATTTGGTACAAAACAGGTGAGCGTCAGAAACTCAAGGGTATTCGAGTCCATGATATCACCTGTGAATCACCCAAAAGTTTGCGACGAAATCTTATCATCCAAGTATAATATGATGATAAAGTTCTATTTCAATGGCATTATTGTAAAGTTTGAATTATTTTATGGACCCATGATGAAAGAGACCTCGTTTCAGTATAAAATAGTCATACCATCTTAATTTTGCGGAACCTAGAGTGAGACTGAATGTCGCTTTACATACAAGTTTACGAGAATGTTGTCGAAATCCCGATTTTTATGCATATTTTAAAATACTACCTTTCGAAGAATATGAATGGTATATCGACGATAAGTCCTATTTTCCAGTGCTACACTAAACATAATTTTGAGACTCTTCGCAAAATATTGATTTGGACCCAGGTACCTATTTTAAAATTCTGTCGTGCAAACAGTTCCTAGGACTATCGAAAAAAACGGTCACCTTATCTCACTACGAATAAAAAGGTTTCGTGAACTACGAGAGTGTAAAATAATTTATCTGGGAACGAAACCCTATTCGTATTCAAGTATGGTGACCACTTTTCCGAGTCTTCCTCTGAGGGACAGAATTTGAAAATATATATTTGGAGATGTTCAAGAAAATCGGACCGAGGGTGTTAAAATATTCTGTGCCATCTTGAGTGTCTTCAAAAGCAGGACCTATGATCGTATTATATTTTCAAAATATTCAAATTGACTAGTGATACTGAAAGTGTCAAGTCATTCGGGATATTTAAATTGAATACAAGGTTAGAATTTTGAATCACAAGATCCTACTAAATTCCGTACTAAATATCACAATCTATGTTTGGTATCATTTTCTGTGTACTTGTGATTGTGAAGCTAGAGAAAATAATTTGCATTTCCATACAAATGCGTGTTAGGAAAATCCTTGCAAAACTAATGTAATATAAAATTCAATTTCAAGGTAGGGCCGTTCGTGGTTTTAATAAATGCGAACACATGTTTCAGATCTGTATGACAAGCAATAGGCATACTAATGTACATTTCTAAAAAGACACTAACTAAAAATATTTAATCCTACATATTTACAAGCGCAAACTGTCCCTTGTGAGTCACAACAAATCGTGCAAAGCATCCATTCATGCATGCATCATATTTTTTTCAAAACTAATAAAAGAGAAGACTGATTTAAAGGCAAGGTTCTGTAAGGCAGGCAGGGAAAGGGTTAGGGTTATCTATCTTTATACACTCAACACTCATTTTAATGAATCTTATTTATTCAGAGTGTGAATTGCGTACACACTTTTATAAGTGTTTGTGTGTGTGTGGATTATGGATGCGTTCGCGTTCGTTGGAGGGTTTGACCTGGAAGGAAATCTTTTCCAGACACTTCCTTGCTTGGGTTGGGCTTTGGTCTTGGTGTTGGTGGAATAAATTAGGGTGTCCATAAATGTAATTGAGGTTGTACTTGTACTATTATGTCCAAGGTGACCAAGTACGAGTACGAGGAATCGAGTACGGTATTCTTTATCAATAATTGAAGAAAAAACTTGCTTGAATTCTACTCTTGATTTTAATATTGATATTGATTTTAATCCAGTAAGTCGGAATGAATCTAGTATTGGTGGTTTCGGTAATGAGCACAACAGCCCACAGTCCGCAGTAGGGCAATAATGGGAAGTATCATTCAAAATTTTGCCAAATTGGAATCTGTAATGAAAAAGCAGTAGCATAAAGAATTTGAACATTCTCATGTGGTGGGAGTCAAAGTTGGGAACGGATATGACACTCATTCTTGAACTTTATTTAAACTTAAAGCTAAACTTGAACTAAAAATATTAGTAAATAGTGTTCATTATAATAACAATAGTTTATACATTCAAATAATTCCATAATCAGAAATTGCGAAGTCTGAATGAGCGATCTTAAATAATTAATAAGATTGATATATTTACTATCAAAATTTTATTTTAAAAATCAAATTACGAAAACCCCCAAATGCTTCAAAAATAATTGTACACTTTAAAGTATCTATTTTTCATGGGGAATGTATAATACATTAATTATTTTCCACATATTTAGAAATACGTACTAGACAAACAATATAATTCTAGTCATTGTGCTATGCTACATTTAAGAATTGTTAGAAAGATTTTTGCTGCAAAAATTGAACCTTGTTGCTCTTTGGAGTTGGACATAATGTAAACTGGTACCACAAATATGCCACGATAATTAAGCAGATTATACTTGATAGCACAGTATAATTTAATATCGACAAAATGTCATGCGTTGACTTATCTGAATTGATTCCGACAAACAGACCCACAACAAAGACTCAGAATCTTAGGTGAATATGATTATAATACACATTTCATCTGAAGAAACAAATGGCGAAAACGGTACTTCTAATTAAATATTTCGAAATTTTTTTACTGGGTCAGTCCGACGAAACTGTACAGAAAATGTTTAGGATGAATTCAATGTAACACTTTTCGGTAACAATAAGGCAAAAAATGTAGAAAAGTTATAAAAGTCCAATTTTAAGCAATTTCAGTGGTTTTTGTCTTGAATGAGGTGACTATAGCACAACCAGGCAGAATTATAGGTATTTCAAAAGAAACTGATACGATATAATTTATTTACTCAAAACTTCTAAAAAATTGGCCTCCTTGCTTGAAAAGTTATCAAATTCTCAATTTCAGGCTAAACTGCAAACTTGCTTTTTAGGGTACGGAATCATCATTATGGCATTGTAGAATTCGCGACAAGTTCCAGAAAGGAACCTCCACCTTATCTTCGTCCCCAGATGGTTGTACACACATTTATCATGTCAAATGTAAACAACACCTTTACACATTACAAATTACAAGGTCCAAATGTTAAGTATGAGTAAATAATGGCGCACAACTTCCTTAATCAAGTTCCACCTTTTTTTTCCTCTTCTCAACTCTTCTAGTTCAAATAAAGAAATAATAAAAGAGAATTCCGAAGATGCTTTCCCAGTTTTATGATGTTTACATACTCACACTCACACTACAACTTATTCACTCTATTCTGTACAGGGTGGGACATAAGAATCGCTGACATTTTGAATTCCATGCATCTCTGGGGGTTCTAATTTATCATGGCCAAAGTTCGACATGTATGTTCGTGACATAGTGTCAAAAAAAATAATCGGTTGCCTTTTTAAAATATCAGTTGTGTTAAAGCGTACTGGAAGTAGTGTTAACTGAAAAACATTATTTATAAGTGTATTGCGCTAAAATCCGCTGTCCGGTATGCAAATTATCAATTTAAATTGATTTCTGAAATGTCTAGCATGTTATAATTTATTCTGACCCACACTGTATGTATCCATAAATATCACTACCAGGTAGGGGGAATTTGGAGCGTTACAATTGAATTGGCTTTGGCAATGTCATGTCATGGTAAAGTGCCTTCATTTCATGAGATATAAATCTAACCCTTTACATCCCATTACATTACATTACTACACGGTCATAATAATATTGACATTTCTGATTTGGTAGTGCGAGTAGTCTTTTGATACCCGGGAGAATGTAGTTGAGGACCTGTAAAAGGGAAATGAAATAAAGTAGACTCACTCAAACCCATCATCATCATCATCATCAGCCTGGACTCTCCACACTGCACTGCACTGAACTCAAACTCCATGGTATCCGCATCCGCATATAATAACCAGCCAGCCCCGACCGAATATTACATTAGAAGACCGGAATGGGCAATTTAGAACTCTAATACGCCTTCGTTCATTCCTGGATACAAGATTTCATGTCATGATTATTATATGGCTCATATGATCGGAACACATTATAAATGAATCTCCGGCCAGAGTTTAATATCAATGCACCGCACCAAGCATGCCTCGGTCATGTCATGAATCTAACAAGGGACAGTTTTCCCATGTAAAAATCAAATCAGGATGTTCTGCTCACTCAAATTCCAGCTCTGCAATTTGAAATTATAGAAAACCGTTGCCTTGTGGGTGCACGAATTATAGCGAATAAATAGTCTGAAAAAATTTCAAAATAAACTTCACGTTCGAATAGCATCCCTTGTAAAATAGGCTGTTTCCAAGATTCATGATTTTAATGGAATATGCAGGATAATGATGGCGTACTCGCATATGCTATGCACACAGTACACCATGTTCAACCTGCACGATTATCGCTACCAGCCAATGAGAAAAAGTGCAGTAAGTAGTGTGAAAATTGATCTCACACAGTCAAGTATCAATTTCAAAGGGTAATAAGTGCTTGCATGCATTAGACCGAACGTGAAATACAATTTGGGTGCATGAATTATGCACTAACATGAGCAAAAATTCAATTAGACACCATTATATCTGTAATGCAAAATGATGCAAATTCCCCTTCGTGTGGGCGAAAGTAATTAGTGGTCCGGCCCCTTTGGGATTTAAGTATAGTACGTAGTGCGTTATCTTCTTTCTACGAAATGTTTAAGTAAAAAATCATAAAAAATATCAATTTCGGGTGAGATCACTTTGCATAAATATTTTGATCAACCGTTTCTTGTGTCATCCCCTCAAACCAATTTCGACTAATCGAATCATAATTCTCTAGAAATTGTCTCAAATTACGATCCCTATCCCTAATAGCTAATAAAATGCGCCCACTGTTTTTATATCTCCGCAAGTATATACGTGATGAAATAATTGAATGAATAAATGCGTGTCCGACGGTCCAGAGAAATGAGTATAGCACGTAGAGACTTGGTTTTGGCTCTAAATTCATCAAATGAATGGGCGGAACTCCTGACCCAATAAAAAGTGCGAAAACGTTACGAACAAAAAAGCTGCAACGACCAGGGTTCGAACCCGTGACCTCTGAGATTTCCATTTTCATATTTTCATTTCCATATTGAAGCAAAAATATGAATTAGTTTTTCGTGATGAATAGAAATGCATGAAATGATAGTTTGTGTGAATGGAAGCGATACCTCATAAATCGGACTGTAACGAAGCCCATGTGTGTATTCGATGCAATCAATAAAATGTGTGGAAGCAATAAATAATATTATGATTTCCGTGAATAAAAATGCATGATATGCGAGTTTGTGTGAATGGAAGCGATACCTATTAATTGGTTGTAAGCGCATGTGGTTACACAATGTATACAATTAAATGTATTGAAGCAAATAGTGTTATGTACTTTCTGTAGTGATGAGCTATGACTGATATGTTAGTTTGTGAATGGAAGCGATACATCTTAAATCAATGTGTAACAAAGCGCATGTGGTGATGTGGTTGTTTGATGTAATCAATCAAATGTGTTGAAGCAATAGTATCGTATACTTGTTATACGCTATTTTGTGGGAATGGAAGCAATACGCCATAAATCAGTTTGTATCGAAGCGCATTTGGATTATTACATTCAATGGATTATATGTATGGATGCAATATATTGTATATTATGTATACTGATGATAAATGAATTGTATACTGGTTTGTGTGAATGGAAGCGAAACCTCTTAAATTAGGTTGTAACGAAGCGCAGTTGGTTATTAGATTGAATGGATTATATGTATGGAAGCAATTATATTGTATATGTATGTATACAGATGATAAAGGAATTGTATACTGGTTTATGTGACTGGAAACGATGTGTCATAAATCCGTTTATAACGCAGCGTAATAGATAGGTTATAGGTTGTGCAATAGGCAATAATATTGTATTTACATTATGGTATAGTTCTAATATCCCATGCATATTCATATAGACATGAAACAAAGCAATGGTAATTCCCGCACGGCTTTCGTTTAGTTTTCAACTATTTTATTGATATACATTCTGACTTTATAATGTTTGGATTTAAACGACACATTTTCTCCATGGATGTCCGTTCTCGTCAACCCCTTCTTCACAACTCGGAGTGTTGTTACATCCTCCAATGTCGTTTCCATTCTCATCAACACCTGTCCAGCATTGACCTAAAAAATATGATACGTTACTACGTATAAAAGTTTGATTTAATTATTCAAACAGAAATATAGATATAAATCCACGCGGAATTCATTTACCGTAGGTTGAAGTAGCCATAATTGCCAATGCAATCAAACACAGGACAACAAATGTGAAGAATTTCATGGTTAGTATTAGGTTCGGTTCGGTTCGTGCGAGTCCCTTGAGTGAAAATTCAAGTATTTATTGAATACTGGAATTAAGTATTCATATTCTGAGCATTTTATAGTCCTCATCTGCTCTTACAATGAAACGAGATACCAAATACCGTAAACCACACGTCCGGTCGCAGCACTTTGAAGCTCACCATTCGTTCTCATTACATGAAATTTTCTAAAGCGGGCCGCTGTCGTTTTCAATCCAAATTGCGCCATTCATTTGTAATCTTTCCAACCGCACTTGCGATTGTTGCGATGGCGGCACTTTCAAGTTATACATTGACTCTCATTTTTCATAACACAAAAACTAATTACTATAAAGGTGGATTCAGATAGCTTTTGCGACCGACAATTTGGGCCCGCGACCGTGATACGTGACAATTATGATTCGCGATGGTTGCGGTTAATCACATAGCTTCCGACCATGTTCTTGAGGAACATGACATTGATATTTTGCGGCCAAAAAGCGTCGGTCGTGGATGTCTGACTGAGCCAGATAATTTTTACACAACTAAGCCACCCTGATATTTTTGACGCAATGCGCGTTTGGTTGAACTTTCTCCAGAACATCATGGTGCAGTAATCCCCACGTTTCCGTAGCATACAATGTCGTAGATTTAATAATCGAATCAAACAATTTATTTGAGAGGTCCATAATCCATCGTTCTTGAGAAACGTAATGTGTGGAACACTGCCCCCTGTGCCGCAAATACTTTTCTAGCGAAGCTTTCACTAGTTTTTGTAAAAAGGCCGGTGGAATGGAAGGGGACACCAAGATAGATATAGGAAGTCAAGTCACACATACAATTTTTTTAATAATTTCTATATTTGCTAGTACTAAATGTAGAAGGGTACAAAATGCGCCCACTGTTTTTATATTTGAGATAGTTTCCATAAATTAAAAGTCTGAACAAACGGAAACAATTTCAGGCGTTGTCAAACATTATTTATATCAAATACTCAAATATCACAAATATTATTGTAAGTTCATAAGTGATGAAAGATGAAAACTCCTTTTTGTCGATCAGATCAGGTTAAACTGAATTACATTATGAATTTGTAAATCATTTTCATCGTTTACTCTGCTAGAACCTGTACAAGTACCCGTATATCTTCTTCATTCTACCAGGCAGAGTTCTGTTAGAATTATAGAATATCATAGTTTTCCGTTTCGTCCGGACTTTTATTGGTTTCTAAAAGTTCAGCTTCTCTGCATAATTAATTGCTTCCCAATAATGCGCAAAGATTTTATGACGTACATAATATTCACGCTGGGAGAAATCTCTGGCCATTGGCATATGGATTATTCACAATTTCACTATATAAGACTCTACTCGATTTTGGGAATATATTTGGCTTTTATTTGGAGGAAGCGTCTTGTCTAATTTTTAATTACTAGTGGTTAAGGCTTCGTAAGAGCCAATCTGCCAATTTTTCAAATAAAAAATACTGGTAGATATACATCTATGCTGTATCTGCCGGCATTTTTTGACAAGTCATATCGAGTTACCTAGTACGATTCATAAACAAAACCCGGTTAGCATTTGGGACTCGGTTACAATTAGTACCCGTTACTATTCCTGAAGTATTGCTTGCGAGTTGCGACCTGGTTAGTATTAGAGCCCAGGTCACAATTATGGGCACCAGGTTTCCAATATTCCAATAAGTGACTTACGGCAATCAGTTTTTCGGTGTTATAATCCGAAAATCATTTTACGACAGTCGGGGGACTATATGGATGATGGATTAAACCCCACAAGTTTATTTCAGCCATGCAGCTTCGTCATGTTCTTATTTATAACAATATTTATTGATTCTAACATTTTTGTAATGTTTAAATTCTTTGCTGATTCTGTTGACAATTGTAATAAAACTAAATCTAAATCTAAACGTAAATCGTAGGCAGTTACTATTCCGTAAAATTTACTTCTGTAGAGCTGACGATAACATTTGTTTTGATGATTTAGTGCGACTACAGTAAAATTTCATCGAAATTACAGTAGTAGTATGAGTAAACATGGTTCTGTAAACTTAAGATCATATACAGAACTCGTATCCATAGTTGATATTTATGACCGAAATGTTGCTTTCACACTATATTACAATATCACGTAATTTGTAGCACTTTGGGGGTTTCATCCAAAACTCCATCGATCTTGAACAATGTCAAATACACGAAGTTCGGAAGTTCTGATTATAGATTATTTCTATTCTGTTCATAATCTGAGACGACTCCCTGGAGTGATAATCCGAATGTTCTGTGTATAGGTACTTATTCCCTGTACTTAATATTCTTATTGCAATGTTAGTTTTCTGCTTTCAAAGATGTAACTTTGGCCACATAATTCTCACAACATAAAACTTTTTGGAGTAGGTGTCAGGCCGATTTTGATTTGAGCGATTCCACGAATTACTATTTAATCCAGACAAGTTGAGAGATCAATGTCGATGTGGAAGTAAAATATTTCTCGGAGCGCATGATGTAGTCGTGAATCTGGATATTACTGGTCGTACTGGTTTTTCAATTTCGACCGCTATTATTCATCCAGAATTTCATCGTCTTACGATTTGATAAATGAAGAGAGAATTCCCATTATGTGAACAATCAAAATTACTCACGACTCAACCAAACCAAATTGAATTAAAGGAGACAGGTAGTATTTAATTAATTTTTTATATTTACTTTTATTCTCTGTCTATAATTTTCAATATTAATACACATACATATATACGTAATTACGTTCGCACGCCTTCCACTCACTAATAACGTATAATCATTAGTTTCATGACTTCATTTTTTTTATTACAGAAATGTTCGTTCGTGTTGCAGTTGCAGCTTGGCGTGAGCGTGGCTGGGTGCGGTAACATGATTCGATCAGACGAAAACATTAATAAAGTCTCTTGATTCTGGTGTCTATTAAACAAAAGTTAATTGATAATGGCACTATAATTTACACTATTTACTTGATAAAGGGGGATAAAATAATTATTTTCTATTATTTGTTCTTGAGAAAAGCTGCATCAAAGAGGTCGAGTTCATTCATGAGATAATTGGCCTTGTTCTTCAATACTTTTGCACCATCTGCTATCTCATTCAATTTATGGATTTCCTGCTCCAACATTTTCATGTCAGACTCCATGTCGCAGGTGGTAGAGTCCACGAGGTGACACAGACGAGCAAATGTTGAGGATAATTCT
Organism: Protaphorura tricampata; assembly: GCA_034698835.1. Taxonomy (NCBI): domain Eukaryota; kingdom Metazoa; phylum Arthropoda; class Collembola; order Poduromorpha; family Onychiuridae; genus Protaphorura; species Protaphorura tricampata. The sequence goes on from JAQGCB010000562.1 coordinate 13,019, forward strand.
CTGCAAAATAAAATTAAGGTTTTTTTTTGTACAAGAAAAAAAAAACGATAATTATTATCACGTCGTGGTTACGAGTACTTACTGCTGAACTTGATGACTACAATTAGCACTCGTCAGATCAACAATGAGTCTAAGTTTCTTTGTTGCATGTTCTACATATTGACGCTTAAATTCTCGTTCCTTAGCCTTATTCGTCCAAGTAAGTCTTTCGTAGAGGTACAAACCACCATAAATAATCCCAGACACAACAATGACTCTCCAACCAACAGTTTTTAACAACTAAATAAAAAAATTCAAAGAATGTTTTCAAAATATTTCCCAAAATGCAAAAGAATCTTTCCAAGATTTTAGTCAAATATTTTTTTAAAAAAAATGTACCATTCCAGCCACAATGAGTCCACCCATTGTCCCTTGACTTGTAACGGAAGCAACTGCCACACGAGATATGAGTGACCAATCTGGACTATCTTCAGAGGACATCATCGGCGGCGTCATGGGAGAATGAGGCAAACCACGGGGTATCTGTGGAAAAGATGAAAATAATAATTTTACTCTGTACACACTAGAAAATGTAATTCAATTCAAATGCAATGCACATTTGCATTGAACACATTCATTCTATCTCCAACTCCCGGACAAAACTTGGCACGGAAGTAAGTTTCTGCACAAAACCCATAAAGTCAGTAATTAATCGTGGGAACGATTAAGCATTCGTAACTCTTCCTAATGAAACTGGAACCATGTGCCGTGGAACCAATAATTCACACTGGATGGATGTAATGTGTGTTTGTGTGTGTGCTTACTGAGTCTACGTGTCCATGTCCTCCTCCATTTCCACTTCCAACGCCAAATAATGAAAGTCCTTTCCCTTGTTTCACACCCAAAAATCGGTTGAACAGTGCAGCTAATCCAAAGGAGAATTTAAAACGCAAATCCTCCCTAAAATCGCTGCATAAATTGTCACAGTTCAATCGGTACATAACCTCAAATGGTTCTCTTCTTGGCAGAAGTTGTAGCACTTTCTTGTCTGGTGGCAAAAGACTTGACATTCTCTCTAAATTAACAAACAAACAATTCACGTCAAAATAAGTACACAAACTCAAAATCCGGAAACAGTAAAAAGACCTCAAGTCACAATATTTCTAATCCTATTGTACAATATATTTTCCTATTTCGACTATTACGCAGTGGAAAGATTACAGTAGTTGCCGTTCTCGTAATCCCAGAATGTAATTTTTCGGATTAGGGATTACACGAATGCTTTATTTATTCAGAAATAAACAATTCAATTGATTCAATTCGGAATAAATGAGTCTGGGAAATTTTCAGTAAAATAGACGTAAGGCGACTTAAGAAATCTTGCTAAAATAAAATTATTACTAGTCATACAAGGTCTGTCGCCATTAGAAAGGAGACAAGCATACAACCAAAGAATCTAAAATCCAAGAGAAGGCATTGGTTCCATAAAGCCAAGATTGTCGGAACGGAACCCGGATAAAGAAAAATTACTCCGAATCAAAAATTGCTCTGAAATTCACACTAAAAATTTACGTAGCTACGTCCTTGTCCATTCATCCTTGAAAATGTGTTTATAGTAGTGAAGAAAGAAATTTTTCAGAGAAATGACATGAGGAATGAGCTTTGTTGCTTGAGAAGCTCAGATCTGAGCCAGAGCGTTTAACTCCCCTGGGGAATTATCTCGGATGTATGTCAGGTTTAAGTGGAACTAAGTCATTCAGACCAGTACATAATACGAAATACGAATACTCTAACAAGGAAACCACTTTTCATGTAAAAAGAAAGGAAGTCAAAACCAAACCCATAGGGTCAAATTAAGTGTTCTGAGCACAAGTACTGCTTGCACAGACAAAATTTTGGCTCATTGTCATTGTTCAGACAAGAAATAATTTTATATGTCGAAAAGCTATTCGAATACCAGGACACTCGGTGTGACCTCTCGATATGTTTACGAGTCAATTCAGTTCTTTGACATGAAAAGTAGTTTCCTTGTAATGTATTTTGTCGTCTTTACCCGTCATTTCTTTCTGTGAACTCTCCATATTTAAGGCAAGAGCTGTGCTGAGCCTTGCTCTTAGATTGGATCCTAATCCAGCCTCAACATGACTATGTAATTCCTTTTTGTACACGTTCAAAACTAAGTCATCTGAATGGAAGGAGGCTGAGAATTCATCCACAAGAACTCCGAGTCTTCTTATTTCTTCACTCAGAGCTTTACTCACTTTCCCTTCAACGTCTTCAACCATTTGTCTTATCTTATCTTTCATTTCTTGCGTCAGTAACTGGAGTTGCTTATCCGTGAACTGAAAAAGAAGGAGTTAAAACGTATACTTACTTACTCACAAAAAAACCACACGAGTTCACGGGTAACAAACAAGAAATAAATGAAAACTGCTCTTACGTCAATTTTATCCCACAGTTCCTTTCTCACTAATGTCTTTTCCTGGCGAAGAGAAGTTGAGGATGACTGTATTCTGTCGAGAAGTTGTTTCGTATCTCTGCAACACAAAAAAAAAGAAACAAATGTTGAATGAATACCGGAATTGATCTCACAAGGCAGGGTTAATGGGTGACACTGATAGATTCAATCTTCTAATAGCTTAGAGATCACACGCAAAAAAAAATCCTGAATTACTGCTGTGTTTTTGGGACAAAAATCATTTTTCAAATAAACACAAGATCTTCCTATCGTGTAGGTGAGACACAGTTTATTTTTGGAAATTAGCACATTGACCTTTGGTCTTCTTCTCTTCTTTTCTACATCTTGGGTCAACAAATAGTGGAGTGCAAATAACAGAATCACGCAGAGCTAAAAAAAAATCATCACCGGTGCATATTATCCGATTCCGAGTCATCTCCTTTTGATTGAAGTCAACTCGTTATTTTCACCAAAGAAAGTTTTATTGGCTATTCAGAAAAGTAGTAGGATTCTTTGTCCAATTGGCATTGGCTGCTATCTTGTGTCCAAAAGTAACACAATTTGGAGAAAATTCTTTATACACTTTGTAGTATTGCAATACAATTACAAACAACTATTCAATTGGTTTCATTCCTTTCATCGTCAATCGTCACCCTAAAAACTTCCCTCCTCCGTTGACTAAACAAACATAAAAGAGTGGTCGTCTTATTACCCTGAGATGAGTTTTCCACGTTGAGAATGTTGTTCAAACTTGGTTTTCACCGCAGACTTACTAATGCACTCTTCAAACTTTCTCTCAAAGTCTTGAAACTCAAAGTATCGAGCTGTAAAACCCTCAGCAACAGCTCCAGCTAGATGGAAAAAAAAAGAAAAAAAAAAAAGTTCATGACATGACAATGAGTTTTCCTCGTTAGTTACCTTACCTTGTACTTAACTTACTTGATTAATAGTTCAAGCGTGGCCGTGGTCTTAGAAAAAATATTACCACTAACTTTTATTGAAATGTCATACGAGGAGTTGAGTTTGACTTACTTTGAGCAGGTAATCCTTTCAATTCTTGGAGTCGAGCATTCAATGCTTCTTTTGCACTCACAAAGAAAATCCTTTCTGCTGCCTGTTCCTTTGTTGACACTTTCAACTCTTTCACTAAAAAATCACTAGTTCGCTCCATGTGTTGTGCTCGAACCTTAAAATGTCAAATTAACAATGTTATTTTGAGCTCAAAAATATTATGAGGGATTTAATGTATCGTGCAGAAATGAGCAGTGTTTATAACAACCTGAGACGCCGCTCCCGGCTGCGTGCGTATATGGTGAAAAGTTAATATAGTAATTTAATACATGTTAATACTAGTTTGTAATTAATACAGCAGTATATTTAAGAAAAAAGCAATTGGTTGCAAGAAAATGTCTACCGATGAATCGACACCCCGATACAGCGGAACGACGCAATACCCAGTGCAACCAAACTAGAATGGGCTGACTGGCTGATAAATTACATAACATCTAAAGTAATTTTCGGACAAGCTTAGCGCAAAAATAACATTTACTTTCCGCTATTTTGGTAACATTATTTACTTCATTTCACACTGTCAACAGATTTAGCCTGAGCAGTGACAGTGAGCACCCGGAAATGTAATTCTTTTTAAGAGAAAACTGTCACTCCCAATTTTACTTCATTTCATGGGCAAAGAATTACGATACGATTCATGTCAATATGGTGAAAAAGAAATGGAGTGGGTTGAAAAATAAAGTGAAAAAATACATCGAAGTAAAAACCGAAAAAAACGTCGTGCTTACCTGGTCGATCAAATCCGGCTCAGAAGCGGAAGCATCCCATCGGTTATTTAGGATAAAAATGTTGGGCTTTGAAAGCCGTGTTGAAACTTTATGAAAGAAATTTTTCTCCTGTGTAAAAAAAAGAAGAAAAATATCATGCAACGTCAGTTCTGAGTTCCGTTTCCGTATAAAGAAGGATGAATCTTATCCGTTACTGTGCGTAAGGTATTCATTTAATGATAAAAGTTGTGGAGAGAAAACTAGCTCATCTAAAGTATCACTACTTTAGTCATGAGTGTCATTCGGGCTCCACATATTACAGCAGCAAGTACTCAAGAACTTCAAGTATCTGTATCTCTTAAGGAATTGCCATCCATGAAAAATCGATTCAACTGTTCTGGTCACCAATTCAAAGGGTAATCACCAGATTTATGCTTTGAAATTGTGACGACACACCGGTCATACTTTTATTCCTGCGACATAACGCAAATTTTTTCGTTAACTGAAACTAGATTTTCCAGGAAAAGTAGCTTCCTCTGACTTTTAATGCCAAATAATATTCCCTGTGTTTTGAACTTGGATCTAGTAAGACTTACAGTGACCATTAGAGTAGACTCAGCATTGGCAACTAAAACAAATACATCTGCATCCAGACAATGCTTGTCTATCCAGTCATCCAAGTTAGGAGAAACATCAATTCCAGGAGAGTCAACAAATACAACGTCATCCCGAAGCAATGGACATTTTTCTCTTGGCCAGTAAATCCTGACAAGGGCGGACTCTGTCAACTTTTCATTGCATAGGGCGTGTCCGAGTTGACCAACGGACTTCACATTTTGTTTCCCGGGGATATCCTCAATCGTCAAATATGGTTCTTCCCCAGGAGTTTCAGCACCTATCATTTATCAATGACATAAGTATATCACATCAGACATGTTATTTTTGAGTATATACAATATACAAGTATAATAGAAATTATCACTGCATTGGACCAGGGAGCTGATGATTTACTCATGAATTATAATACCATTTAAAAATGTGGAATTTGTTAGATTTACTATTGGGAGCAATTCTGAAGTTCTAAAGCTTGACCCAAGTCACAAGGACAAACCGTGAATCTAGATTTAATTGTTTCCAGATTTAAAATTGAGATTAACCCACCTTCAACTTGAAGAAAACAACTAGTCGTGTGTCCAATCCCACTGGGTAAAATTTTATCTCGAAGCATGGCATTGATAACTGTTGATTTTCCATTACTAGTTCTCCCAAAAAATGCAACTTTCATATGATTTCGAGACAACACATCTCGGATCCCTTTGACTTTGCTCACATGATTACCAATTTCTTCTGTTTCATTAGCCGTCAGGATTGGGTACTTGGGTGGAATCACTGTCAAAAATAAAATAATTAATTATTAATCGTAGTGATTTTTGTATTTTTTTTTGTAAATCGGGTAAAGATTATGAAGCATCATCCTCTCAGGAACATAATGAACATTTATGTTTGCCCAACAAACCCTGATTTTTACTTAGGACTATGAAGGAATGGCATTAGTTAGTGAGTTCTGAACTCATGACGTATGGAAATTACATACTAACTACTGAAACCATTCAAGACATAAAAACTTTTAATAATAGAAATCTTAAGAGATTTAAAGTATGAAAAAATATTTGGCGTCGAGACGAGATTTTCTAACATGCATGTAGCAGCAAAAAAATTTAGAAAAACCATTTTCGATCCACTCAACCCATAGCATGGGTCCTTTCACGTTCATTCATTGAATCTATGAATTTGCATTTACAACTATTTATGCAAAACAGGTCATTCGAAAAACAGCTGTCTCATTCATACACAATTTCATTCATTCAAATCACAATCCTTTCACTTGTAAACTAAATAGTACTGTCATCAGTCAACACTTTCTGTATTACTGGTCCTACCAATACCTACCTAATACTAATGACATGTACCGACCAGTACAAATTACCAATAAATAAACCCTTCTTATGATTAGTGTTGTTAGCCGAAAAAAGAGTTCATTGGTGGAAACCTGGTAGAAACTTTCAACAATGAAAATTTCTAGCAATTAGCAAATATTTTGATATTGCATTTTTGATTTAAGTCAGTCTAAAAGTCGCCTAAAGTTAAGCCATCAACTTCAACATTCAGTAATTGGAACGTTTCATTTTTTACAGTACAAAATTGCTTTCTTCAAACAGAATGTCGTCACAAAACACTGAACGGGAAATTCTACTCCGGTCCGATATTATCTTACACAGAATTATTTTTCAGTACTACAAAAAATGTAATATTGTAATTTTGAATTCATACAAAATATCTATATCTTTGTTGTGTTTCACTCACCCTTAACAAATTGACAAGTCTCCTGAATGTACTCTTCAATTTCCGTGAAAATGTCATTGATGGATTTTTTGGCTTGAACAAAGACCTGTAATGGTGAAGAAGATGAGTCAATTAAATTATGACCATTTCCTCTGTGGGTGGACGGTGCGTCTCCAGAGCCATCCGGTTTCATGTTCATTGACAAACTCCGAATGTAGGCAGACATTTTAGAGCAGCAGCATAAATGTTGGAATTTGGAATCTTCAGGGTATACTACACACTGATCTGGTATTATTGATCAGTTGTTCGTGTTTCCCTTCCCGTCCCAGGTATAGTGTTCAAAAAAAGCACGAGCAAACAGCAAACTAACACGAGTCCTGCAAAATAAACAAAATATTCGTATGTATTTCCATATGTATCTCAAGGAATTAGCAAATTAAAAAGGATAACAATTACAAAACAATACAAAAAGCAATATGAAAATGTGCAGAATTGAGTTGGAGTAAAAATATCAATTTTTTTTTCAAAAAATTTACCTGATTATTGTGAGATATTTCTGTGCTCATAGCTTCGGACGATGGACGAGGAAATTTTTAGTATGTTGAATTGAATGTCAGGAAGGAAACATCGGAAAATTCAAAATTCTATAAATTTTGTAGTCCTAAATTTTTGAATTGAAAATTGCAAGCCAATTTTGGGATTCACTTTTCCAAGATTTTGATTTAGTTAATTTCTAGTTGGTGTGCTTGCTCGTGCGGTGGAATAATTTTGGAGTAATTTTTTTTGGCTCACACCACTTCTTAAAACTGCGCCGCTGGTTCAATGAATTGAAATGCAATTCCCGCAAGGTTTTCCGTCTGTACTGTATTCTTACGTAATCCCGCATCATAGTCCATCATCTATGTCGAGGTGAGTCGGAGAAAATACAAAAATAGATGCTACAGTGGAATCTCTATATATCAACCTCCCATATATCGTACACCTGTCTATACCGACCAAAATGCCAGGAACAGAAGAACTCCCTTTGCATACACTTCTTTGTTATTCCACTTTCTGTATATTAAACTTTCTCTTTATTGGACACATTTTG
>JAQGCB010000563.1:0-20636 GCA_034698835.1 Protaphorura tricampata
TTATATGTTACACATAAGATTGCTGCATGGGAAATCGGTCAAACGAATGCTCTAATAACACTATTACAGACTTATCATATGCTCCTATTTAACCGAAACGCGTGACGGACGGACAGACAGACATAGCATCCGCAATAAGCCGTTTACAACGTAGTATACTACTCGTCGCACGACTTAATAACTTGCTTCTTGTTCATATTGATAACTCAGAGCACGGTTGAATTTCAACACCCCAGTCAACAGCTGAAGTGAAATCAAAATAGACAAATAGTAAATGGTCCACACTATGCATAAGTATTTATAATTAATTTATTCCGGAGAACAATAATAATTTGTGGTTTGAGGCAAGATTGAGAACGTTGTTGTTGTACATATTGTATGTAATATCCACAGGAATCTTATTTTGGGCCACCGGGCATTTGAACAAGTCTCCATTTGAATTACTTTATTCTAAAAGCGTTGATCCTTTGTGTGGATGGACTGATTGCATTTGTGTTGTGTGTGTGTTGTGTGGAGACTCATTATTATTTGTTTCCTTTGTGTAATGCGTGATATTATTAGTGTCATTATTGAAGTTTGAACTTGAATCTAATTGGAGAGAACTGTAGGGGGTCTCCCCGCAGAGGTAGACAAAGTATTATTTATTTCAAATGTGGTTGGTTTGAGGTGTACCTTTCGTCAAATATTGTTCTTCACTCACTCAACCCAATGCATCCAAATACAAACGAAATGAAATGATTGTTACCAGGTTTCTCATTCAAAACGTGATTAACATTAAATTAAATGTCGCGGTGAGCGGAGAAATCAAAGAAAGCGTCCTACGGGTCCCTTCATGGGGTTTTAAAAAAATAACAATTTCTTCTTTGTTCTTTGAATCACTCTGAACAATAATTATCACTCCAGTGTACCTAACGATTATTATGATTTGGGGTCTAGTCTGTAGTAATTAAAACTGTGATTCATTTGTTTAGTGTTTCAAATCGGCAAGAAATTTTGTATCTCTCCAAAATAATTTATAATTAGTTATAGTTTGTTATTGCACAATTCAAATTCATTTCAGTAAACTTTCAGGTTTGTCGCGTCGGGTTCGGTAAGGACGCTATTTTAAAGAACAACCAGAGAATAACTATTGTAGACAATAAATTCAATTGCGGGTAGGTGTGTGTCTGAAATGTGCGACAATCAATAAGCACATCAGAGTACACGCAGTAAACCGCTGCCCTGAATATGCAGTATCCTTCATCCTTCAAGTTGGAACGCGATTCAACTGTCTCTAATTTTCTAACTATAACGATAAAATTTAAAATCATCCCGCGTCGATCGTGTCAACAATTCTTTCCCTAAATGTGAAGAAGGTGTAACAGACATCATCGCGTACTTTGCTGAGAGAGCGGGATAACTTTTCGTTTCGTATATTGATTGAACCTCTGAGCCCTATTGGCATAATTGGCAAGGGAAAATTCATAAGGATAAAATCATTTTTAAGAGTACATAACACGGAACACGGTATGGTACGGTGGGATCAAGCCCCCACCATAAAGAATTAGAAAATGTGTACTACTTTTCATCCAAATCTTTAGTTTGAACAAAACCCTTACATACATCGCCCTGATTTTTTTAATGTTCTCATTTGAACAAAATATTAGCCTGAACAATGACTTTTAAAGTGAATTGCTTGAAGATATTAGTCCGCGCAGGCACCCGGAGAGCTTTCTAGAAAATCGAAATAACACGGCCCGGTGTAATAATGTACCACCCTGTAGATTACCTATTTATTTTAAGAAATAAATTCCGATATTTGACATTACGAAGCGGGTGTCTCACTCACAGTGGCTGCATGGGCTGGCTGACCATACTTTATTTATTACTTTGCTTTGCAGCTGGCCGTATTTATGAAATCCGTACATTACATCTAGTAGTACTGGTTTATTTCATAATTTGAACTCTTAAGAACTCATGCCGGGCAATGGGCAATGGGCAAAAAGGAAACGTCAAGTTCAATCTGTCGAGTGAGAGGAGTCGAAGGAGTCGGAATGGAAGTACGTACTCTGAAGAAGAATAAATGTTCATTTGATAGATAGTTGTTTGAGGAGAGAACAATAGCATTGGCATCACTAATTATGAGTACAATTGAGGATCCCCTATAGTCCAAAGGAATTCATTGTCGCTTTTTATTCCTTCATATTAAAAAATATATAAATGCAATGCATTTGTATTTGTGTGTCGGTAATAATGATATCCATGGGGGCGCCTTAGGGGCATACGGCTGCATTTATTTTCAAAACTACGGCTGTGCTGTGACTGTGATTATATTGAATTACATTTTAACACATGCCCAAAGTAAAGTGCAAGTGGCAGAGCCGATATTAATGTAGTCCATATTTCGTATTATTATTGCGTAATAACAATTAAATTTGTCCAAATATTTACTGTTTCGTTTTTAGCGAGAATGTGCAACGCTTGGGGCTCGTGTCGTACATATCTCGTATGGGTGTGCACAATTACAATAGGTATTTTGTTCAGAAATGTTTCACTTTCTGCAAAATCGGAATATGTTTGATAGGAAACGATAAAATAGATACATTTTTTGCTGATAGTCACTATAATGTAGATTTAGAAGACTAATAATATTAGACAGTAGAAGATCTCAAATTATCGTAGATATAGTAGGGGGTGGCCCAGAAAAAGTCAAACCCATTTTGAATAACCAAAACTTTTAAATCATCACTGAGCTTAACAAAGTAATTTTACCAGTTGGAAATATTGGTGGTTGCAATCACTAGGAATTTTTTGTATTTGAGATTATGGATTCAAGTACCTCCGGTTCAGAAGGTTACCGAGCTTATAGCAAAATCTTTTAGTACTGTGTGGTGGACCAGGGTTAGTCTATAGTGACCGTCTTTTTTCTACCGGTTACTCCTGGACTGCGCTGCGGAGAGTGAATCGGGAGTGGCAAAATAAATCACTCTGATTCGAATTTTATCTCTCCAATACTGGCAAATAAAGTTTGTACGAATCTTCATCATTCAATTGAAGTCCAATGCAAGATTTCAACTTATGAGCTCTATTTTGTCGGGACACCTTGAATAAGGAAATACATTACATAGAATTCTGTTTTTGAACGATTATTTTTTGCTTATCATGTATATCTCTAGCGCGATTGTGATGGAATGGAGGTGGAGGGAAGCATTTAGGTATCATTGCAATTTGTGAGCATACAGAGAGTGCTCAAATTGAATGGAGCCTTCAAGTCCACTCGCACTATTTTAAATTAAGCTACAAATACGAACTTGACACCAGTTAGATTCCTTAGTGCCGTATTTAATTGTCTGGGTTCGAATTACTATATACAAATATGCCACACTCGTGACTTTTCATCCAATCCAATCCTTCCTACGGCACATACAAAACTAACAAGCATTTTCACATAATTTTAATCAAGTAAATATTATTGAAATAAAACTAATATCACGAATACTAAATTATTCGTCAATCTTAAGATCAGTTCAAAAATATACGTACACATGCATATACGTATACGTGATCAAAATCTCTAACCAGATTTTTTTTATCACAGAAAACCACAAGTAATCATTATCATGAAATTCAACAGAAAATTACAAACTCAAGTGTGAAATTGAGTAATTTCTTTTGTCACCTGCTTCACATGCCTTACCAGAACCACTCTGCTGTGGTATTTCCTTTTTTTTTTGCTAACTCTGTCTCATCCACACGTCCAGACGTAATTACAATAATCTAAACACTAGTCCTCGTACTCATCATTGCTTCATTCCATTGTTATGTTTTTACCATTAAGTTATTATCTGGACAATTTTTTTTCGATTTAGATTTGCCAGGAGCAGAAGCCTCCAAAGTCGTCGTCGCCGCCGCATTTGTCCATCTTAACATCACCAAACAGCGCGGACGGGTTAAGTACAGGTTTGTGTTTGGAATAATTGGGCTGCTAAAACATTTTAAAAAGTCATGTACATAGTATTTACGAGTACATACTTGCATAGTACGTAACGTATGTGTCACCGACATCTGGTCCAATCAGACACATTATACATTATTTCTAAATATTCAACCCGTAATGCTGATTCGCCGTCCGGTGCGTACGAAGAAAGCAAATAAATATACAGGGTGGGACAAAAGCAACATTTTCTTTGTCAGCTTGCAAACTGTAAACCCTGTCACTTTTGTCCAATCCTCTTTGTATATCCTCATCCTCATTTTGTTGAGAGAGTTTATAGAGACTTGAACCACAAATATTTTGTTAGATACTTCCAATTATTGTGGTTATTCGTGAAATCATTCACACGTGCATATGAATGGTCGTTGAATTGACCTGTAATATGCGCACACCCACGTATGTGTGCTTGCAGCTTCGATAAAGCATTCTACTTTAAAAATGAGCAGGCTGAATTTGTTCACGCCCATACTCAACACACAATTTAGTTTCACAAATCGCACCATTATTCCTCACTCAAAACTACAACTGGAGGGTTCGTTTTAAATTTCACATTAAATATTTGAATTTACTGATGACCTTAACTTGGACTTGAATGATAAGACAGCACTACACGAAAGTTAACTAAGATAACAAAGTAAGCATCCCCAAACCGTTCGTTAGATACCAGGTACGGTGTTTTCACCTACCACTTACCATCAACTACCCTCGAAAAAGTACCTGCCAGGTGAAAGTGTCCCGATTCATAATGGGAGTCTTAGAAAAACTAAACCCATGACATTTCTATCCATTGCTTAACGACTTTTGCTATCCCACAGCTGACTGAGAATTGATTTGATGCCTGTGACACACCTGAGACGACGACGACATGACATGTGGGACGTACGTACGTAACCGAGTCTCCAAAGCCTAAGGATAATTTGAACTTGTAGTAGTTGTCGGGAGAAGGGTTAAGAGTAAAAAAAAAAGGGGTAGAAAAAAACGATGCTGAAGAATTTTTATTTGTTCATTGTTTAAGGTTATAATGAGGTAGTAGTGGTGTGGTAGGAAGTAAGAGTGTAAGGGTGTATCAAAAAGAGTTCTGAAGCCACTCCTTCTTCCACATCCAGGCGGAGATCCGGTGAGCCAATAAACCAACAATTGGGATTGAGATTGTTTAAGGCGCATGCAGAGACTCATTCGTACAGGAGGATTTCATGTCAAGAGTTTCCAATGAAAACGACTACTCTACCAAAATTGTACAGTGTACAATGTACATCGTACATCGTACGCAAGCTCCTTTAAAAGTTTACCTAAAGGTCTTAACCATTTGCCTTAGAATTAAACAACCCCCCAAACAACAACTTGAACGTTCAATGCAAACAGACTTCCAACTCCTTTTTCAAACAAAACTCAAGTCCAAAAAACCCCTACTTTGCTCAAGATCAGTCCACACAGAACAGACACCTAAACCAACAAAATTACCAGTCGATCCAACAACAATCTTCAAACGTGACGCAGGGTAGTCAAGTCTCCTGCCTCCAACAATTATTAACATTAAAATAAAATATTTACAAGACTGGATTAATATTTGCATTTAACTTCTACTTTTTTTTGACAAACACAAATAAAAGATGGAAAACATCGGTTTTTAGAAGAAAATCGAAAAAATTGGAATTTTGATAGCAAACACTTTCGCCCGTAACTCGATTGTATTGAACTGAATTTTCAGAAACGATAGCGGGCTTTGGATCCGAAATTTATTTCGGCTTCTAAGAATTTAAAAATTCTTACGATTTTGATGAAATTATGCAAACACGAATAAAAAAAATTTGAAATGGAAACTCCACAATTGATATCAACATAAAAGTGGTCACAATCTAAATTGAAACTAGAACTGTACAATTGACAATTGAAATAATAATTTGAACGTGAAAATCGGAACATAAATTGAAATCAAAACTTAAGACAAAACTGTGAAACCTCGGGTTTACGTTACAAATTGAAATTCCAAATCATTTGATCTCATCTACCTCGTTGGATTGTGGACGTTTGACAGTGTACTGATTTACCAATTGTTTGCTCAAGTTAAAACTTAATGAATCGGAAGTGACCCAAGATGTGCATGTGCATGCTCGTTTTGAATTGTTGAAAAATAATGAACCTGGAATTTGAAATTGACTCACACCGATAATTTGAAAGAATTCCAGTGTGTGTCTGGAGTGGAAAGCAAAATGCCACGACCATCCAGAGAAAGTTACGGTGACCAAAAACCTCCGTACTCTTACATTTCATTGACAGCCATGGCTATTTGGAGTTCACAAGAAAAAATGTTACCATTGTCTGACATTTATAGATTCATCATGGATCATTTTCCTTACTACAGGTTAGTGGGATTTATTGTTTTTTTAGAGTACGTGAAAATTGTTTAACGTCTAATGCCTCTTCTGACCACCCGGTTGAACTCGAAAATTGTCTTGGTAAAACTGTACATACAGTAGCATTTAAGAAATTGTAATACAAATCTTGAATGGTAGCCTGAAAGAAATTTTTCTTGGAATATACAATGTAACAGTTGTCACTCGTCGGTAATACCTTATCACTCAAGCCGTACATAATCCTTTGTTGAAATACCGTATCTGGATTGTAAGACACTCAATGAGTGTAGAAATATTCAGTCCATATTTTTTTCGAACCGGTAGAATAGTACAGAATAGCAAATAAAGTTTCACCGACGAGAGTACTGTGAATCATCTACCAAATTTGAAATCTTAAATGAAACCAAATAATATTTCTTGAACGTCAATAATAGTAGCAAAGTTATTCACTGTCAACTTAAGTACAAATCTCAAGCAAATCGACAAAGTTTAAGAAGAGACGATAAAATTAACGAAACTTTTATTCTTGAGGTTACAGTGAACTAGTTTACTGTTGATTACTGAATTCATATTTAACCCTATATTTAGTAATCCAAAGTAGTTTGTGCATTTTCGTCCGAAGAATGAAAACTAATCTCCAATTTCAGAAATATATTCAGCAAAGCAATTCCACCGTACCCGCGCATGAACTCTGTTAAATAATTTTAATTCATTCGAATGATATTTTCTGTAGAACGACTCGAATGCTTAATTCAAGTTTAAAGTTAACAGAAATATATGTATAATAATTTTTTGAATCATGTTTATTTTTTGTAATTTGTAAGAAAAACAGACATTTCTACTCGGTACAGTGCCTTTCCAGATACAGGAATGATAGATTTAAATAATGCAGTTACATTTTAGATTTGATAATTGTGCTGTTTGATCAGACAAGGAATCTATTTTTTTTTTTAAATTATATTCTTGTCCAGAATTTTGTATATGTGATTTGTCCAGATATTATATAAAATGATCAAGGAAATAATTTTAGCACTACGATTCGGCCCAGTTAGGCAAGCATTCGAGAAAGCAGAATAAGAAATTGTATTTGAGCCGAATATACGTACGTAATTCGAATATAAACGCATGAATAAAACTATCTAGATTGATACTGGACATAATTCGTAGTATATATTTTGGAATGTGGAGATTCTTACTTCTAAATGTACACGCCGGGATTGCATTGGGTCGCCTTGCAATAATTTAATACAATCTCAAGAATTCCGCTCAATCCTGAATTTGAATTATTTGTTAAATATTAGTCAAATTCAAACGAACTGTATTTTCAATGTTAATAACCTGGTGCGGCTATTGACATTACTAGGATATTTTCAAAAAGTTTTGAATTGTGTAAAAACGTACAAATGGAAGTAACATCTAATTGATGGTTAGAGTTTTGAGGTATGTCTTCAGAAATGCTATTCGACCAGTATAATGAAATGAGTTTTATCAGTTGATAGTTAGATAGTTATTCTCTTCACCCTTTGAAAAGTTAAGAATACAGACAGGACAATTTCGCACGACAAACGTACTTAGGAAAGACACCAGGAGTCAAATGTTTGTAAAGTGTGTCAGTATCCTAAAATTAAACTTCCTAGTCGAATTCTTTGAGATAAAATCTGAAGATACGTAGCAATCGCATATTATAATCTCCGAAATATTTTCCTGGATTATCTCTCGGTTTTATCCGGGCTGCATTCACATCTCAGCGAGGATAAATTAGAATTAAAGATAATATTAATAAAAATATTCTGGTCCGAATCTGAGTATTTTGCCTATTCTGTATAACAATTAAGCTTGACTGAGGATAATTCGAAGCAAATCTTTAATCATTATTTCTGTTTCTTTGTTGGTTTAGAAAAAATACACAAAGGTGGCAGAATTCACTCCGCCATAATTTGTCCTTCAATGACTGTTTTGTCAAAGTCCCACGAAGACCAGATCGACCTGGCAAGGTAAGAAATACATTTCTCGTTTTCATTCTCGACTGATTCAGTTATATCTAGTAGGAATACAGAAAGACCATCTTGGTATATCAAACTGCTAAGAATTCTTCAAATAAATGCACATCTAGAAAGTTAAAAAAAGACTTAAGACGCTGCTGCTGGCGTATCCGAAAGATTTGTGATAAAATTTGTCTAGTGCAGCAACTTTCTTTTTCGAACACCGGATTCTAGCTTCCATCTTATATAAAT
Organism: Protaphorura tricampata; assembly: GCA_034698835.1. Classification (NCBI taxonomy): domain Eukaryota; kingdom Metazoa; phylum Arthropoda; class Collembola; order Poduromorpha; family Onychiuridae; genus Protaphorura; species Protaphorura tricampata. The sequence goes on from JAQGCB010000563.1 coordinate 8,562, forward strand.
TAAAGCCCATCAGTCAAAAGTTAAAGATAAATAGTAATTCGGCGTATTGGCGTGGTTTAATATTTTTCCAATATCTCCCGGATGTATTACTATTCAGTACTTGAAAATATGTACATCTTCCGCTCAGATTTCTTCCTACTTAATATTTAGGGCTAAACCAGATTTTTGGAAATTGTAATTACAGGGGGCTTATTGGAGTCTACACAGCAATGCTTTAAATATGTTCGAGAACGGTTCATTCCTTCGACGGCGGAAACGTTTTAAACTACATAAAGTTGACAAAGATATTTTGGAACGGACTCTGAATGGTCAATCACCGTTTGGATGTTCACCGCTTCAACAACCCTCGCCAAACCATACACCTCCAGCTTCCATGCTTGGCGGTGGGTCAAAGGTCAACGGAATGATGTGTGGTGTTCCGAATGGAATGTCTCCACCGATTCCTGGTATGTCAATTTCCCCTCATGGCTTAATGTCACATTCCCTCTTCTCACACAATCTGATACAAGCCAACGGTGGGGGTGGACTTATGGGAATTCATCCAGCATTTGCCAATTCCGGGTTCTCAGGATTTGGTGGGGCCGGTGGTGGTGGGTGTCATCCTGCCATGTTTTTGAATGGTGGATCAGCAGAAGCCCGAATATTAGCGGCAGCTGCTGCAGCCAGTTATTCTCCACAATTCCGAGATATGTTCCATAAACCCTCAGACAGTCATAACAATCACATTCACCAACAACTCCTTAACAATCACAATCAGACCGCCGTCAGTAATGGCTACCAAAAAAGTCTTCATTTGGCCATAAATTCAGAAAACTTTTCAAAAGACCTCCATGAGCATTTACAGGAGTCTGTGAGGGCGGGTGGTGGAAGTATTTATGATATGGCGGCTTCCGTTAGTCCGAAACGGAAGTCTTCCGAAGTTCCTAGCCAAGTCAAGTCCGAAAAATTACAAACCCCACCAAAACGTCGGAAGAGTAGCAGTTGTACGACACCAGAAGAAAAAGTCCCAGAGAAATTGACGTCCAATGTCTCGAAACGCCCTTGGTCTCATAAAAATTCAAATTCCAGTAAATTCTCAATTGAAAATCTGATTGCCAAAGATACTAGCAAAAGCAGCGTACCAGAAATTTCAGATTCAGAAGTCACTGGGAGAATTCGGAGGTTTAAAGAAGAGGAAGAGACTCCGAACATGTCAGACTCAGCCTCTCTTTCTACGTCCTCTTCAGACTCTGAGTTCAATCATAATTTGGGTGAAGATGATGAAGATTTAGAAGAAACGTCTAGTTTTGGTCGAGAATCCACTGCTAGACGCTTGAGGTCCCTTGAAAATGGAGACAATGATAGTTTTCTCAGTCGAAACTCAACCCCGCGCCAAAGCCCGAGCTCCATGTGCCAATCACCTTTGTCGAATTCAAAACATTCCACAAATCTGCCACCCATGTCACCGAATACAACAACGAATAATTTGGCGGCTGCCAATGCAGCTTTACTTTCCGCCTATCCTTTTTATGCGGCAGCGTTCCTCTCAGCCCAATCGCTTCAGTAAAAATAATTAATCAAATTGCAATCCTTTTGTCATTAATTTTCCCAGCTTATATTGTAGCAAATGGACGGATTCAATTGTAGGAAATATAGGGACGAAACTGATTCACCGGTCTGCAGTGCTTTGACAATGCGCAAAATACAGAATCATTCGAAATTGTTCGTTTTTCCTTCATAATTTCATCTTGGACATGTCGCATTGTTTCCATAAGTTGGAATGTCGTACAATGCCGAAGTTTCCAGATATTTCTAAATCGTCCTGTCAATTTCCTACAAAATTTCGTGTCCCCAGAAGGAAGAATGGTTCCAAAATGATGAGTAAAAGAAATATATCGCTGTTATACTCTGGCCGAATGCTGGCTTATATTTCATTTCCCGTCAGTGCACACTAATTGTGCACCCTTGCCTTGATCGTTCAGATTTTGAATCGATTTGAATACAACGAGATATTTCTCTTTATTAGACGTAAAACCGAAGGCTTCGCTGAATCCATAAGTTTTGGCAATCTAATTTCTGAGGATTGATAAATTTTAATTGCAAATATTTGAAATCCATACGACGATTTATGAAATCAAAATAATAAGGCATAATACCCACAAGTTTGGATTAATGTTGCCTTCAATGGACAGAACGGATGACATTTTTTGTTGTAAATGTTTGGTTTGGATCATATATTTTTTTAAGCCCATACCAGAAAAGGCAAGTAAATTCCTAACAATGCTTAAAAATTAATGGAATTGTGGTAAGAATGCACTACATAAATAACTGCCTATATAAAATAAAATCTGTTGCTTTGAAAAGTGTGTTGCCGTTGTGCTTGTGGGTTCAGTTAGTAATCGGCATTCGTGCTATTGAGCAAAATTTAATTTCGGTGACAACTTTTTCTTGGAATATCCCTGCAGCGTACAGACATTCCATCTCGTTAACCTCTGACCGTCTCGTTACCATAAAAATGGATCATAAAAATCACTCACTCTTGATTTTCAGCACAGAATACAATACACCTTCTTTTTGTGCTAAACCTTATATGAGTTTTCCTTCTAAACCCTTTTGAATCCGTTCAGTTTGTGACAATGAAATTGTCGATGTCTACACCGAAGAGCTACGTAGACCAAATTTCTTCTGACGAATTTGTTCATTTGATTTTTTATTTTAAATGTCTTTCATGAATTATTCCTTTGTAATTGTAGATAATTACTAAGCCCAACGCTTCAGACAAACTGTGCCGTGCAGTGTACGCATGTACATATTACCTGTAAATATATTAATTTATTATTTAGCTTAGAAAATTGTTTTTTAGTATTATTAAAATCAACTCATACAGCTGTTTCCTATTAGAAGTAAGTATTACATTATAAATATTATAAACTAATACCAATATACAATGCTCGCCTGACACAATCTGCTGTGTTTTAATTTAATTTATTAATCCAATCCAATGTTATACGTCAGGTTTGGGTCAGAGGGACAGAGACCCAACTTACCGCACCGGTGCCGTGCTTAATAATTGTATTAGAAAAGTCCATTATTGTTGTTCAATAAATCTATGTGTGTATTTGTGTTGTGTGAGGATATTATGTTGTACGTCCATTGTGTATTTTTAGGCCGTACGGATTTGAATACGCGCTATCTGTTTGAAATTTTGTGCATTTCAAATTGTTCCTGGCATTATTTGTAAGACGCGACGGTCTATTTTTATTCGAAATCACCTTGTGAGTGTTAAAATTGGTAAAATCCATCAAGGTCTACTTAACGATAGCAGAACATTCAATTAAAATAGTTTTCTTAATCCGCCTTACAAATATGTAATACGGCCAAGTACGAGTGAAACAGAAAATTATAAAAAAATGCAAATTAGTATAGCCTGAAAATACACATGGACAACAAATAACGACGTATTATATAACTTGTAGTACATAAAATGTAGATCGAGAAGAAATGGAATGACATTACGCTTCCATGATAAAGCCAAACCTCCCAGACCCAATCAATGACGATGAAAAAAACATGACATGCTGTTATTACAATTACATGACAAGTAAAGAGTAAAAATGTAATGTACGTAAGTTATGTAGTAAAATATGTCGTGGCGGCTACTTGACTTATTATTAACTAGTAAGTGATTGTAGTAGTTAATTGGCTAATTATTGTACGTACGTACAAATCGAACTATGGAAACTGTTCTTAATTCCTCCAAACCAACCTCGTCTCGTCAATCAATCGTCATCTTGATGAGCCTTAGGCGTACGCCTGGGGAATCAATTGTCGTGTGTAACTAATAAAAGTCCAATCAACTGAAAGTTGTCCTTGTTGTTCCATGAGTCCATCAACGCAGACGTTTGTCATAATATTTTATTGTCTCATATTGTCATTCCATCGATTTTTCGTGTTAGAAGATTATTATTTGTCCGTACGTACGTACACGTTCAGCATTTAGAGACAGGTGCACTCCAGTGTGTGGTCATTACCGGATGTTACCTGAATTCGAGTCAATTCAATGCTCCTGGGATGTGGATGTGGCAGTTGCAGAGGATAGGACACGAAATTCATAACATTAAGTGAATTATGATTTCTAATTTCATGATTAGTTTAGGAAACTGGAGATAATTATTTTCGGCCAAATCTGACACAAGTCGTATCATCAAAACACGTGAGATATTCTTCATGGTTTTAATTCAATTCACTTCAAAAAAAAAGAATCAAAAGTAGGAATTTCATGTGTTCTGGTTGGATACTAATGGCCTAGTTTGCGGATACGGATATTTTCTAAATAGGCAACGCTGACCGGAAACGCCTCATCAGGGGTGCACGTGTTTACACCTATTAACAAATTATTTTAAAATAGCTGGAGAAATTAATATTGGAAAGTTACCAGCTTCGGGATTGGCATATTTGTACGAATATAATGAATTTACTCTCTACAACCACATGAGTTCGGCGAAGACCACTAGGAATAGGCTATGACACTTAAAAACTCTAAAACCTGTCCTGTGCGACCACATTTTTCTTCTACTAATCGAGTCTTTACCTAAAGCTAGCCGAATTCTCTGAATGTACAACCTTAAAATATTCGTGGTCACCTTAGCAAAAGTTAACCCTTCTTTTTTATTCATTCTCAGACGCCATCATCACTAAACTTCACATATTGTTGGTTGTTATTACCTGCACCCCAAGCTGAACAACGTTACAAGTAATTTACGTGTCCTTCCTTGCGAACATGTCATTTTTCTACTGAAAAAAAATATATATTTTGTTGGATGTGCGTGTATGAGTCTATAACCCCTACATTAATATTCGTGTGCAAATAAAAGCACACGAAACTTTGCAATTTCATTTCATTAACTTCATAAGATATGAGACAGGCCAGTGCCGAACCCCGCTGGTTTTCTGCTTTGGCTACACACACGGCTACTATTGAAGGAAAATACATACACATGTGGACATGCACTCAAAGTTTGCATTTTACACTTTGGATATTATGTACGTACTAGTTTTGTGACTTGACTCTTCAAAAGAACGGAGTCTTTATGACCCTCAGAGCTCAAAACCCCTACCGAAAAGTGCCAACAAACTTTGCAATTGCAAAGCCAAAAAGGCAGCATAGCAGTGGAACTTTTATGGGCGACAAAATAATAAAACTAAAAACATGAATTCGGCGGCACATTTTCAGCGGCCTCTAATTTGTGGACATGCGATTTCATAAAAACACCCCTAAATTCAGCACAATTACCACAGTTTATAGTGTTTAAAAGGTAACGTATTGTTTGCTCGGAGTGTCGTGTCATTTACAACCACCCTCAATTGTATTATGGATTTGTTTGACTAAAGAAACATGACGAGAGAGAGAGAGAAACAAAAAGTTGGCATGGGTGAAATTCCAAGGGAGTCTACGGTGAGCGGTGCTGTTAGAAAGTACATGTATGAACGAACCCCGAAATGTCTTCATTAAAATCACATTAAAAATTCATGTGAAGTATTTTTGAGCAGAATTTATTCACACTGCATGCAATTCTCCTCCGAGTAAGAATGTAAGGAAATATTTCTTGCCAATATGGATATGGATTTTTGTTGTTATCCGGGCAGATCTGCAAAATGGCTGGAACTCGTTTATTAGCAAAATTAATAAAACTCCGCCCAAGCTTCCCAGTGTCAGAAGGCTTATTCATAAAAACTTTAGCCTAAATGTCATTTTTATTAACCAAAATTGACTGAATTTTTTTAAAATCAGTACCCACATTTGTACATATGGAATAACACCGTGGTGAATTGCCAGTCTGAACAACTACACGGATGCCACACAGAAACTCAAGCTTTTTATAAGTTTACAAAATATTTTTTAAAAAATATTAAAAACACGAGTCCGAAATTCGATGCTAAACCGAATCCGCTAATTATACAGCTTTTTGTACAATGAATGAGGAAAATATGAAAGTAGATGGGAATTTGAAGTGTACGTACAGGCTGTATGCACTCAACTTGAAAATAATGAACCCTCAACATATTAAAATAAAATTTAATATCATTTAAGACTAAAGTAGTGGCTCCCCGGTGCATGACTGACAGCAGTATCAGGACAAAAATCATGCAATTCCCAAGAAGTGCACACAACACTGTACTTGTACTTTATGCATCGCATGTATAGTTACATTATACACACACAGAACTAAACGCACGAACCAAAACAGGCTCTGCTCTCATCTCTGTTAATGTTAATAAATTACATCGTGGATTCGTGGATTGTTTTATTGAAGCACAAAGTTAATTTCATAAATGCTCCGCACATTTAATACATCGTGTTATCCTCATAAAAACTGACTAGGTAGGCTTTGTGTGGGGTCAGGTTAAGTAGCAGTCATGTATCTGTCTGTCTCTACTAAGCGTGCAAAACTATCCAAACACTCATCTTTTTAGTCTTTCATTCTTTTTTTTTTTGCAAAAGATTTTTATCAACTCGTTTCCCTCAATCTTGGAAATTACCATGCATTTACATTTACGTTCACACCATGGATTCAACTAATGAATGTTATCCGTAGTCGGTAAAGTAGTGACTGAACATATTTATGCAGTACTCGAGTTAGTACTTTTATCTTCGGCTATTTAAGTGAAACAAATTAATTGATTAGTGATTTTATGGCTTTTTGAGACAATTGAATTGCAAAATCCCAGACATTCACTTTTTAATCCGAATGCGAAGGAACGGAAGTCCAAAGCAACTCATCAACCTGCATCTGATTATGTATGCAAAGAAACTCATTTTGGAAGAATTTCTGACATTATCAAAAAAAAAATCATTTTTGGGTTTGTATATTGGAAAAAAATGCTGTATGTATTGTAAAGCACACATATGTTGATTGAAAACAACGAGGGGTGCGACTGGACTAGGTTTCGTGGGCTAAAACACACACACACGACATGAATAGTTTGTCAAGTTCATAGACTGCCAGACTTCCCTTTTCTCCTTGGTACAAATACAACATTGTATTCATGTTGAGTTCAACCAACACACTGAGCCATGCCAAAGCTCTAGTTCACACAAAACAACAAAAACGGTGGTAATTGTAATGTTCTGTAATGCCTACGCGCGTTTTGCTGATCAAATTGATTAAACGAGTATACCGAATGCATTTAGCTGAGCACGAAGTGTAGAGTCGAGACTCGAGAGACTATCCTATGTCAAACAAACTGAAGCCATATGTCTCAGGTAATACATACTATCGGGTGAAACCTGTTGGGACAAATTTTCTTGGAAAGTTTCATTGTTAACTTTTTATCTCCGGCATGATGTATCGCCGCAAATTAATTAAATTGATTGAGATTGTCAGAATTTGTATATTAAAGATTCTTTCTTCTCTTCTTTATCTTAGGTCTAAAAAGATTATTCGACTCTCCAAAAAAATAATGTTGAAGTTGTGAACATGATCTCTGAGCTTATTTCTCCAACCCAACAAAACACGCAAGCATTTGTCTCATTCTTTTTGTAAGAACTACTGATTGCTCTATATTCAACCCAAATTAAGCACCAAAATATCTTATACATACTCAATACAATTTCGTCAACTACTGTGCCTATTTAATTGTAGCCAAGACCGTTGGGTCCATAACAGGTAAGGTCGTTTTGGATTAGTGTCGGTGACATGTGTTCTTGTTGATTATATTTGTGAGGAGAACTTGAACCTTATAAGACTAGACTAAAGGAGGACAATTAGTCGTAATTGGTGGGTAGAGAATCAAGTTAGTTTTGAGAAGGGAAACATTAAGAGTTTGAACTGCATCCATCTCACTAATTAAGATTTCCTCTTGCCAATTCCAACACTTGTGAATGTGTGTGTATGTGTTGTGTGGACGGACTTTCATACAAATAATACAAAATATTCGCACTGACTCTGGGCAATAATCCAACCCATGCACAAGTAAACCATTAATTTACCTTTTCCTTCCGATTTTAAATGCTGGTAGACTTTTTATCTGGAAACAAATGACCATTAAAACTTGCAAAAAAAAGAAGTGATTCAAGGACAACAAAATCATATGTTTTGGTTTTGATATTACTTTTATGAATTAATTGCCATACTGTACATGTTACAATGTACAAAAGGCAAAATAGAGAGAACCTGTTGCGGCGAGGATGTACACAAAAGATTTTCACATTATTTATTTTACTCTCGCACTACATTACAACAAAATGTGATATGCGAATACAATTGCGCCCTGTTGTTTGGTATTCTAATGTTTAATATTTCATTTTCACACATTAAATAAATTAAGTATACACTTGGAGTTGATTTATGATGGCGTTCTTCACGTCTGATCTTTCCAGTTAATCTGCAAAAATGCAAAAGCAAAAACAACCACAGACAGCTATACAATAAATGCTAATGTTTCCCCATTGTCTTTGCACATTTATTATGAATGTTTCAAATAATTATCATCTCCGGTCAAATAAAATTACTGACGTGTACCAGTTGTTCAGGGTGGTTCGTAACTATTTTCCGCCCTACTATTTTACCCTGAATTTTCTGTGCAATTCGCATGATCGCTAGCCCTATAGATTCTACATGAATTACTGTCCAAAATGTATATCTCAGGATATACATTCTTAAAATATCCAAGTCTAAGAACGTACAGAAATGGTAAGCAGTTATGCACCACCCTATACCATCTGTAAATTGTACGTACAAATGGGATATCCCCATTTCTTGTGAAGGTGTCGAAACTATTAGAATTAATGTGACCTTAACACTACTCGGCCAACCCGGACTCGACTTTTGTTTCCTATTTGCATATAATTTGATCAGATACTGAACAGATACATACGTAACGTAAGTACAATGCAAAATATCTGTATAGTTTTTAATATTGTGTACTGAAAGTGTCGGCCGGAGGGAAATTAATTGTTCAGTCCAAACCAAGTGTGATTTCTATTCAATGATTTATGAGAAACAAAGCAATAATTATTGTCAAGAGGAAATTTGATATATGGGAGCGAGGAAGGCGTGGCCAGGGCACAGATGTAAACACCATTTAGAATTATGCAAATACCTTTTGTGCAGCAGTTGAATACGTTTCAATTAAAAAAAAACAAAGATTTTCTTATTAATTATTGGTCATCATTATCGAAGGGATGGATGGAGTGATCTATTGCGAAAATTTTACATTCTTTTGTATTCGATGTCAGAAGTTGCACTTGTGTTTTGTGTATACTGACGTCCAGTTTGTTTGTTTCATTTGTGTACTGTGTTGTTACCAAAAAATAAGTTCCATTTGCAAGTTGGTCGATCTGTAATTAATTCTGAAAATGTCACGTAATACTTAATGAGGACTCATGTTTCACTGTCGACCAGTCAGAAAAAACTCGCCATTTAATCTCTCATTCGTTGCCTCCATGCGCATATGCACACAAGCATGACTTTTGAAAATAATAGTAATTTTTAATTCTAAATTACCCTGAAAACCCTACTGAATCATGACTATCTATGGGATCTAACCCTCAACACATGAATAAAATGAATGAAACTGAGTTACTAAAAATTACATAAGCCCATTTAACATATAAAGTACCGAGAAACTGAACCTGTCCTTGTTTGATCTCAATTGTCGACACATGTCTTCCCTTATCAGAACACCTCTTAAAATGATCACGCAAATAATTGTATTCGAAATCATTGACTCGTGCACCTACTAGTGAAAAAAAACATCTTCTGATTACAGGTACCGCACCGGCTAACTAACTTTATCTTTATTCTATTGCTTTGGCTGCCGCCATTGTGAGGACGTGTTCTTTTTTAACCTAGCATCCAGCCCTTCAAAACTCTTAATTCGATTCGTTCTTCGAACCTCAACTTGAACATTCGTCGGTTTGATTTGAGTGTGTTTGAAAGGGCGATGAAAAATGAGGAGCACTAAGCTCTTGGAAATGGAATTATGATTAGAAGTGAAGTTGGGGCACACGTATGTACTTGGGATTTTTTTGAGCATCATTTAAAACTAATCGCTTGTCAATTCATAATGGATCTTTATACGTTTGCGTTCAAGACGTGTCAGTACTGTACGGTAACATAACATTAGAAATGCCGCCTGGACAGGACAGGACAGGATGCGGATGGTTTGGTTTGGTTTAAAAAAAAACTAATAAGTAATTCTGTGGCTTCCATCCAAGATGACCCTTATATTTTACACTTGGGTTGACAGCGTTTCACACCAACATCCTCTTTGTCCCACGTCCAATTTAGCCGCCAATGCAGTTATAGTCATGTTGTAATATAGTGCTACAGATAGCTCTTGTCTCCTCGCTATGTTGAGAGGTTAATTTTTCAAGTGTAAGAAGGTGCTAGAGAAAAATTACTATTACTTACTCCAAAATTTAAAAAAAATATTGATTGTCCAATAATTTGCTTAAGGTTCGACTTCAATTGGACACAAAAAATTTTTGTTTCGTTGGGATTTATTAATTTTGAAGTTAAGAACAAGTACGAATGTTATTTAATTTCTCATTGTGTAACAAACAATTTGAGTGAGTCCACTCGTGAAAAATCCATTTTCGATTTATTTCTTATATAGAATTAGTAAGCACAGACAAAGAAAGATATTAATTTGTTGATGACGAAAATTCTTCTTTAGCTCTATGTACATGGCTTTCAAAACAATTCTTCGCGTTCATCTTTCATTCTACGTGTCAAATATTTCTTATCCGTTTAGGCAAAAAAATCTATACTATTATTTGAGGAGAAATTGTACAGTTAAAATCTTCCGGCTTTCTGGTAGTATTGGGAAAGACTCAGAATACAGGAGTTTCTAATCGGGCCCGTACAGAGGACAAAGTCTGATTGTTGTATGAAAAATTTTGCGGTGAAAAGTGTATATTTCCTTCCTTTAAATTACTTTCAATAATAAAGATTACAAAGTACAGCAATTTACTGACAGTCCCCGATAAGGCATGGATAAGCAAGGCCAGATTCTTCAGTGAGAACTGTCAATTTTAATAATGAAATGAAAACATTTTTGAAGATTATTACGACTGGACAGTTACTTCAACCGACTCCCAATTACCATTTGCTTGAGCTAGCTTCTGGTTCTGGTTGTATTTTGCACCCAATAGTAAGTACACAGGTTATAATGTTAAGACATACATACTCTAAGGATGAAATACACGAAGGATGCATTCCTCTAATTAATAAGATGAGCATACCTGTTTGCCTGCCTGCCTGACCATCCAGACTTACAAGGACTTGGACTGGACAGACTTCACATAAATAAAACATACATATTTGCTTATCACTTGAACACCTGCATGCCGTTAAGTCCGTTAAGTGGAATAGAATCTGGCTTTTGGAAATTAAGGATTGAGCTGATAATGCCATGCCATCCCAGCACCTTTTTTTTTTCTCTCTCTACCTTACACACTACACTAGAGCCTCATAACCAAACTTATTACTTATGACCGAGTATAATAGACATTCATGTATTAAAACTTTTGTCGGTCTGTTTGACTTCAAGACTGGAGTACAAACGAGGGGCGAGGCAAAAAAAAGAAGGATCCCTACTTTACACTAGGTGTTAGTTTATTTATCAAAGGGGGATTCACAAATACACAGGTTAAACCGGCCTAGACCGCAGGGAGGCTTAAAGTATTGCCCATTGTATGGCCGGCCCAAAGTCAAGTCAAGTCCTTCATAAGGGTGTATAATAACAAAATACGAATACCTGAATTGCTATACAGATTAGGAATGTATGTTGAGGGCAACTCACGAGGTGCCCATGTTTCCAATGATTTTAATTCGTCTTAAGAATTTTGATAACAAAATGTCTTCCAAAATCCATAAAACCTGCTATAGGTGACGATCTCCCTTTCAGCGGACTCGTATAGCTTGTGAAACTATGCACAAAAATCTACTACCAATTTTTGTATTTAAGAAAATAGATATTAATTGACATTCGCCGGTAAAACACGACCGATCCAACATTCATTACGTTTAATCTCACAAGGTAAACTATTTGGTTGTTCTAAGCGTTCGGTAACCGGACCAAACTTTTTGG
>JAQGCB010000564.1:0-20634 GCA_034698835.1 Protaphorura tricampata
TGAAAAAATTTCAACTAACAATACGAAACTCATTTTATTGGCATTAAAAAAAAACTTACTTCTCCTAAATGTGAATCTCCACATTGACCTTTAGTCTCAGGATTAGCAATAATGACTTTACAACCCGGTAAAAGTTTTCCAGACTCCATTACACAAAGACTGTGTGGACTTCCTCTTTCAACAAGAGTTACACGATCGTTCCTAAGAGCTCTCAAATCCACGTAAACAGTCGAGGGCTCTGGACTAGAAGCACCCTGTATCCACAGAAAGAAGTGACGAGATTAGAATTTTTTTTACAAAATACGCATAAAAAATAAGTGTAAAAAATAGGCGAAATACTCCTTAGCGGAAGTATTCGTAGTAAATACTAATGAAAGAATTTAAAAAAAATTAATACTACGGAACAGATCAGTGAAAGATAAACCAATCAGTCATGAATTTTCAGACTGGGGCGGTAACTTCATCATCATATCTATATAAAGTTCCTAAGTATTGAACCCGCGCCCTCAAGAATACAGTACGTAGCACTAAACCACAACGCCATTCCGACCAGGTAACTCAAACTCGTTCAAAGGAGTATGCGGCTTGGGAAACTATTCCACTGCATTCGCCTAATGTGAGAAATAAGTGATATTTGGAGTACAATGTAAATGTACATTGTATTTTATCAAGTCATGAAGACTTCTATACCGTAAAATTTTATTAGTTCTCCTACAGTTCTTTACATTTCTCAGGAAAACCTCCTTATAAGAGGCCTGACCAAGCAAACGAGAATTAACGAACCGAACAGTATTCGTACCTGTAGACAAATCCCTACGTTGACACGACATCCAAACGATGTGGAAACAGCGCGAGGCGTAAGACCCAAGGCAGACATCTTGAAAATTAGAATGGATACAGATTAAAATACTGTAACAAATGAGGTAAAACTTTAGAAATCTTACCAGTTTTGAGAAGCTGTTGGTGAGATTGATTCGTGGTCTTTCTTCTGCAACCACTACACATGTTCGGACACAGGCTAAATTAACATTACGTTGTTTGAGAAGATTCACTGAAGATCCTAGTCCTTTAGTACACAATTCCATGACTCCGTAGGAACAAAATGTATCCCTAACTTTGTACTGACTGTAAAATAAAATAATAAAATTTAGTAATTTAATATCAGAATTGACTCCAAAATGTTCTTAGGTAGCTCGGTCTTTTAAAATTGGTCATCTGATTGTTTCAAGTCTAAATTGATGGGTAGACCTACCTTACAGCACTGAGCCAAAGCGCAGGGTTAACTTCCACTTCAGACGGTGGAATCAAAATTGAATGATGACCAGAATACACGCTGTAAAAATATGATAAAACAAAAAGTTCATTTCAATCAAGTGATCAAATTCTGTTACAAGATTAGATTTATGTCACAATGTCTGACCTGCTCAAACACCAAAGAGCAAATCCTAAACCACAGTAAGGATCAAGACAGAGAGCAACATGTCGTGATGGGTAGAGTTCACAAGCTAATTTCATTGAACGACATAACGATGTGACAGCTGAGTGTGACATTTTGATTCCAGCTAACATACCCGTTGTAGAAACACTAGAAAAGAAAAAGAAAATTTTATTTGAAATTCAGAATCGGACGAATAAAGCTATGTAATCAAACAAAACTAACAAAACACTAATATATACCTGAAGTCAAGATAAGCAATCATTTCAGCTGTAGGAGCTCTATATAAACTGGCCAACTTTTTCTTTGGCAAATCGTCTGTGTCGAGTGTCAAAGGCCAGGATTTGATATCCACTACATTGCTAGCCTCCTGTATCAACCAAAATTCAAAAATAAGTCTTAGTTTTTACTTAATGTGAGAACATTTTCTTGCGATCTTTGTTGTAATAGTAGTTGTATGTATAATTGTAAATAACAAACCTTAGATTTGAGCAACTTGACTACGTTTTGAGTGGAGAGGATGAGAACCGATTTGCTCACTTCCGCAATCATTCTCACCTGCAATCGTAGAATAAAATCCCATTTAAGACACATCAAAATCTAACAAATTTACAAAGTTGGATTCGAATTATTACCGTAGGAAGTGTTGTTTGTAGATTTTGTGGGTGAGGTGGTCGAACGGTAACTGGTACTGCACCTGTAAAATACATGATAAGTAAAAAAAATTAATAAATCCCCAAAGCTAATAAAGATAACTGGTTTTGTAAATATTTTAACATTTTTCTTCAAAATTCGGACATAACTGCAATGCAATATTGTGTAAAAAGTAGTCGTAAACTTACCGGCGTAAAGACATCCATAGAATGCAGCTATGAGATCGAGACCCGGTGGATAAACGAGTGCTAGAAAAAGAATATAAATTATTACGGTCAAACTATTGAATAAATTGCAAGTCTCACCGTTAAAATAGAAAACCGAGCAGAGAATGTATTTAATATGCCCTTACCGACATGATCGCCAGTATTGATTTTGGCTCTCTCAAGAAGAAGACACGCCACTCTCTCTGCCCTTTTGTGAAGTTGGGAGCAAGTCAACGTGGTTGATGCAGCTCCTTTTGAGTTTAGTAAAGTGAATATTACATGGTCAGCAGTGGATGTTGATCTCCATTTCAATATTTCCGAGATGAACTGGTACTGTTAAAATTTAAGAAAACATAAAATTATTTGGAGAAAAGGGTATTACAAAAAATCGCTTGCATTTTAGCGTCAAATTTCACCAATGTGGGACATAACCGTTCGACAAAGTGCAGTTAGCGCTCAGTAATACAATTCAATTTGCATTCTCTTACTTTCTTAGCTGAGTCTGATTCCTCATCCACAACGCCAAGATCTCTCCCTTGAGCTGTAGCCAAACGATTTCCTTGGACTATATTTCCAACCATTACACTCGCTGGCCCAATGTCTGAATGAACTTCTCTTGGTTTGGGGAGATTTGTTACACAAGTGTGAGGGCACATGAGAACATTTGCAGGATGAAGTGTTCCTTCTAAGAATCGACGCTTTGTCTCTGACAAATGAATTCCACCAAGCGGAGTCTTAGGAAGACAATTGGGGCTGACCAGGACGAGACAAAAAATTCCAACTTGATGAATAGAGTCCACAGCTTGGAGTACTCTTGACATCCATTGGAAACTCTGTTAAAAAAGAGACCGTTTTTTATTTCATACACGTGGTGCACTTTGTTTTGTTTTCGTAGGATTAAGGATTGTAAACATTGTTAACAAAGACCTCAAAGCACATTTGAACTCTAAATTAGGCATCACCCTGCCCCACCCCCGTACAATTACCAGGGTTTCAAAAATGGAAAAATCATCGACATTTAGTAGATTTTAACTTGAATCGATAAACAGCTATTGATTTAATAGGATCATAAACTTTTGTATTATAGAATTCCACTGTGTGGTAGTAGACATTATATCAGATGAATACACTAATAGTTTGTCAGGCCTTAGAAAAATTTATTCACAAACTGTTTATCTCACTATTCTATTAGATGAAGGGTAAAAGCTTATGAACCACCCTATACATTAAAATACTCACCTCCTCTTCACTACAATCCGGTCTCTGCTCAGCTATGACGCATATTCTTTCATCTCGGAGAACTTTGATGCTGAAAACAGCAATTCGCCCACGGTAAATCTGTGAATACGAAAACGAAAGGGATTGAGTTACATTTCTAGCTAATGATATTTCCGTAGGAGTTCAAAAAGTTTTGAAACTTCACAAAACTGTCTGTTCCAATTATCCGTCTATTTTTAAATATCAACTTACAAATTTCATGGGCTCAACTGCAAGGACAGTCGCTATGATATCATCAGCATTGTGTCTGTTGGGTTGAATATTAAAACAGAATATTATGAATTAACTCGTGAATATTAACAAGGAAAAAATCAGATTACAAACTAGACTTGAACTAAATTTGAATAAATTTTTCTTTTTCTAATTTGAAAATAAGTACAGTAAAGCTTACTTGCGCCCACTGACACTCATGAGTCCATTACGAGAGCCACACACAAAGACCAAGCCACCCTGTAAAATCACAAAATTAAAAATGTATTGAGTACTTTCAGAAAACAGTACCCAGAATGACGTCACATCTCACATGAAAGAATGACATTTCCAATAAACTTCAAAAACTTTCTCCACCATTGCATACATTCTGTCATTTTTTCGCCGCTCGCAATTTTGAACATTACATCGTTATAATAAAATTCGGCAGGAAGACCGTGGAAAGTTTGATTCTGTCGTAGCAGTCACAAATCATAATATTTAATGAAGGCTACCACAACCACCAAACTTCTTTCCTTCCTTTTTCCTCTACAACATTTGCATTTTGCATCAACCTACAGAGCACGATTCCACAATAGCCAAGTCCCTGTCGCTATTCTGTCACCGTCTGTAGTGCAACCATAAATTTCAATGATGCTTTCCACATCCACACTTACGATGCACAGACTCAAAGATAAACCTCTCCACATTTCAAGAGCTCAAATGGAGGACTTGGTTCTCTTATCAGCCAGTAATAATATTTTTAAGAATGTCAAAGGTTTTTCTCCACTACCCTTGAAAGGATTCAAGTCAAAATGTAACGGCTTCCATGAAACTCACATTTTAACTCAAGATTGCACGTGGAGATATGTAAGGTTCCTTGTACTATCCTACGTAACGCACCTAAGCAATTCAGCACGCACGAAATTAATCAAGAGTGGTGTGACTACTACTACCTTAGACCACGGGAGACGAAACCCAATTTGGAAGTAAAAACTTGAAAAATCTCTAGTCATATCAATTTCAATTGCACTGGTCCCCAATATTTCATGTTCGACAGCAATTTTTTTTGAAGAAACAACTATTTGGCCAACTTACCGGTCCAAGAAATCCAAGAAGTCCACTCCGAACATACTCTGCATCACTAATCACCGTTCCATCTCCTTGGAGTGGTTGCACTTTGAAAGTATGATTTGTCATCCCTTGTAGTCCCCAATAGTGAGAGCCAGTTGCAGAGCTTTGCACACATATTTCTCCAACTTCATCAGTTTTACACAAGTACGGTTGGTCATCCATTCGTACGACCACTATCACAGCTGGAAAAAGTGGATAGAAAAAACAAACAAAAACACATATTACTTCAAGAACATCAACCAGTCTTTCCAGGTTTCTGACTTCAATCTTCTATCGTATCACACAAAAAGACATAAAATGGCACGGTATGGTATGGAAAGGCAAGGAGTCGAATCCCAATCCATCCAGTCGTGCCATAAATCACTAGAGCATCAAACTGTCTTACATGAATCATCGGATCCAACTAATACATTCTCTCTCCTTTTAACATGAGAAATAGCAAAAAGTGACGGTGGAACTCGTACAACAAAAGTTTTTGTCAAAAAAAACCTGATAAAAATTTATGTATGTAATATAAGTGTACCTCCAGGCATCACTTATATACACCAAACGCCCTAAACTAAACTCTTATTCTTATTAAAGTACTCACCACCCGGCATTACACAACCGCAGTCTTGCAGAGTTAGTGACGTCAAAGAATTTTCTTGATCAACTCTAACCACTCCATAACTTAATCCTTGCATAGAAAGTACTCCTCGACCTGTCGCATTTACTCCAGCTCTTCCCGGCCTACAAATAAAGAATTATATTTATTTTTAAACAATTCAATGTATTCCGGACCGAATTCGAAACAAAATGAGTTCTGTTCAATTGGGTTTAAATTATATGCAGAGGTAGCTCGTGATTTCACGTCAAAAAGAAATTCAGAGTGAAGACGACGTATCATATTCACATGACATACCTTCTCAAAGATACAGTGAGAACTTCTGGAGATGAAGCACACGGGCAAATGGCATCGGGTCGAAGCCCTTTAGTTTGAAACACAGAGAGAAACTGGTCACAAGAGGAAAGAGACCATGGATTGGCCCCGTCTGAAACAAGAAGAAGCCTGAGGGAAGCCAAACTAATATCTCGATGATCTCTCGTTGCTAACAGTCCCCAATGGAGATCTCTTGACTTGACGATGGCAATGCTCGCTGAAAATCACAAATTTCATGTACACTTTATACAACTACAACTTGAATTTCATTTTCATAAATCGTTGTATTCATACAATCTGGATGTCGTTAAAATGAAGTATAAGACTTCAAAACTCAAGTTTCTATCATGCTTCACATACGAAATTCCTTAGTCCCAGTGGACTAACTTAAAAGCAATTACGATGCTCATAGAAATTCGAAGGGAAGCAAATTGGCTGCAGTTATACACTTATGACTATGACTACAAGTGTATAAGTGTATTTAATCAATAATTCAAGAGTCAAGCAGTCCTCTAAACTCTACACTCAAGTGCATCACAGCTGAATGACTAAAGAACCCTAAAATTTCTCTGCGATTTCTAAAAGAATATGCATTAGTTCGTTTCCACTTACCTCTGTACTTTGTGATTATTTGCATCCAAGAAGCTGGGTTGACCTACAAAAAGTATGCAATTAATAAATGGGTTTAACCTTTTCTACGTGATCCAGTCTTACAGAACTAATTTAGCGTCAATTTTGTGTCAACCGATATTACCAAATTGGTAATCTCCAAATGATTAGTTGAAGCAAAATACTTTATCACCCAGGAATGAGTTTTAAGTGTTTTTGGCTAAACCTTTGTAATTCAAAATGTGGCTAATTTGTTTTGGGCACTAAACTGGCAAGAAATTAATGAGAAATATTGGTCATTAGAGTGAATGGGAAATGTGACGAGATACTCAAATTTGCAATATGGAAATATTTACGAGCCCAAACGCATGCTGGAAGAGAGACTGAAAGTATGCACAGTAAACGTTAAATCTGTGGAGAACTTTCTCCAACTTTCCCTGAGTTCTCTCGCATCATTGCAAATTGTGTATAATCAACCAATTATTTTCTGAATACCCTTTAGAAAACTTTTTGAATTATAATGGGGAAATAAAACTCATCAAAATCCCCTTCAATCTATCCTTCATTTGATTACAAAAACAAGTGTGTCAAGAGTGGATTAGACGTCAAATTACCTTCATGAGAGCGTAGGGAATAAAAATGACGTGCATTCCATTGAAGACTGAAGTTAGGATACTGTGCCACAATCCAACATCTCGTTTAAAATCCAGAACACTAGAGCAGAAATATTACAAATTCGATATTAAGTGGTCAGAATACAAAGTATACTTTGCAGAATATTGTTGTAAGACAACCTAATTAACTGAAATAAATTTATACTCACCAAACCATAATCTCTCCTTCGGTGTAGTTACACGCTGTCGTCAGACTTCGACAGTGAGCCAACATTGTAGCCCTATTAATCGTAACTCCCATAACGCTTCCGTCTCTGTCATTCGCGTACTGCAAACATAATCATTTAAGTAAATACGCCTTTTATCTTCAGTTTTACACTTTTCGTATAGGTAAGTGGAACTTTGTAAGCCAGGATTTATGACATAATTCTTCCAGAAAATCGTAAAAGGAAAACTGTAATAACAGTGCTTTCGATAATCCTGTTTCTACGCACAGTCAAACTTTCAAAGCGACAAAATTGTGTGCACGGCTTAACGAGAGACGGAACATAAAAATACGGTCGAGGCCACAAAGACCATACACCCCAATTTGGTTTCCTCAGGTGGCGCGTTGAACCAACCCAACTCCATTAGTCCGAAACATAATAATATTGCAAAAAACTATGCAGTTCCCAAAAGAAAATACAGTAAAACTTCAATTGAACGCACATCTCAAATTGTATAGTAAGGGGTCTTTAAGTGAACGCTAGAGAGATGGTGACTTTCTCCACTTTCTCCAATATCTACATTCCAGAATAGGTGAAAGTTGAAGAAAAATAGAACTTCGAGTTAAATAACTACTACAATTTGCAGTTTTACGGTTTCTAAATTAACACGAAATGATTAATTATTGTTCAGGTTACTTGTGTCTCTAAGTAATGTGAAGACAGACTCCTGATAATCTTCTACCAATATGTATGCATCTGCATTCTTCTCTGCGCCCGAAATCTATATTACCCGAAATCGAAACTAATGCGTACAAAATTTGGACTCACCTCTACGTATGCAGAAGTTTCGTCTGTTACACGCGGTGAAGGGGCAAAATCCTTTGGAATTTTCCCCAAGTGTTCTGTAACAAACCAGATTAGCCGCGGCCATCCCTTGAACGCAACGACCTCCCCGGTAGCAGTTTTTGGGAGGCCTTTGAGACATGCCTCTGAGGTAAGGGCGACTTGAACATTACAGCTTCCCAAAAGAAACCCGATTTGTTGTGATCCAGCATCCTGCATTTTGATAATTATAAATTAATTTTTAATAAACCTGCCTAAAAAGCTCAGACAATGAGGTAAAAATCAATCGGCGAACTATCTGTCGACCACAAGTGGGTGGGCATGTCACATCGGCACCCGTGCAGTTCAACATAATGTGGATTGTGGATACGAGAATTTCTGCTAAACTCTACAAAAAAAATCGTGGGAATGGTATAAAAAAGGATGAATATAAAGGGCTAGAGCTTACGCGTCTTGTGAGTGGTACTTCAATAGGAACTGGAACAACGCCGGCAAAGAGACACCCGTAGAAAGCACCTGTAAATTGAATGAAATTTATAAAATTTCCGCTTATATTCCATATGTTTAACAGATAAAGTGTTGACTCCGTCAATTCCTCAATTCATTCGAAGAAAATTATGTGGAGATTTGACTTTATATTTCAGCGAAGGCTTAATAACTTACTATTACCGGAAGACTAGACGCTAAGTTTTAATACGCGAGAAAAAATACATTGTGCACTTACATATGAAGTTGATAGGGTCATTATTGGGGTAGACACACGCGACTCGGTCTCCAGATTTCACAACACTTTCTCCTTTATGGCCAGTTTTATTGAGCAGAGCAAATGCAATCTTGTGGGAGCGACTTAACAATTTTCCTGTTCACCGACACAAAAGAAAAGAAAACCAAACAAGAGTTACACACAATGTTCAGACAAAAACTATTTCTTCCGGCTAATCTTTTACAGGGTGGATCGTAGTTTTCTACAATCCTGTAAAGTCGAGTCGGGAATTATGAGAAGAGAACAAGGTACTACTTCGCAGAACCCCCAAAAAACCAATTGCTCGACTTTAAAAGGGTAAATTGAATATGAAACGCCAAGCGTGTTCAATCATGCCATCTTTCCACTCTACATCATCTCTTCTCTTCCCCTTTTAAAGGAAGTCAAATAAATATTTCTTGATCTCAAAAACAAAGAAAGACACACTTCCTCAGCAAACACAAAAAAGAAAGCAATAGAAATAAGACAAAACTGGATTACCATAGGACAGAGTTATGTTTGTCAATTTCCCGTTTGGATCCAAGACAGTCGCTACAGGTGCTTTGAAGGTGGCTGACCCATATCTTTGGACGGCCGCTTCTAAATTCCGTGGAAGTCCAGATGGAATCTATAGAATATAAAAAATAACATAAATATGTAAATATTTTCATGCTTGAAAAAAGTCAAGGGCTTTCTCCTCTGATAATCATACATTTCTGCCAATTTATAACTGACTCGTTCAACCTAATCATCCATATCCCTATCTCATCTGTATTAAACCGTTCAGATGGACTTTCCCGGAAAAGAAAGTTTATCAGATAATTTAATCCAATGCATTCTCTCAACCTTGAATGCTTTCACCTTTGACAAAACTTTACCTTCCTAGCAAGCTAAAAGACGATGGGCTAAAATTGTGACGGATAACAAACAGCAACATTCGTACTTCCGTCGTATTTTCCAGGCAGCATGGGCAGAAAAGTGTTTACTCTGAAGATGCTTTTTCCTCAACGTATATTTATCCTGAGTTGTACCTTCAGTAGGCTAAATTGAAAGTTTGTCAATTCTCTTTGAAAAAATACGACAATATTTCACCATGCCTAAAATCAGCAATGCCAATTTTATAAGACGATTCTATTTCGGTGCAGAGCCTTGAGTTTTAAAATTACGTCTAAAATATCTAAAAGTACCGGTTGACAGGAATCATTACCAGAAAACGTGAGTGACTGGAGAATCTAATTCCGGGGTAAAAGTGGAAACAAAAATCTAGTTTAAAAAATGAATCATTTTTTCTTACCACAAGTTGTTCACCTAGGGCAGGACTCATAAAACTGCCCTCTGGTTTCGGTGCATTCGGGTCACGATTCTTAGCAGCCATTTCCAACTCAATGTCGTCTATTTAATCATTCAAAATATTATAGAAAAAATATAAGTATCCAGGAATGTATTGAGTCATCTTACCATCTTCATAGAACTCTGGGAGTGGGCGACGCTTGGGGCGCTTGAGTGTATTTAACAACTGCTGAATTTTAGCAGAAACTTTCCAACGACCAGTCCCAGTCAATGTACCTAAAAAGGACCAGAGAGAGAGAAAAAACTAAATTAGATTCCCTTCGCCGACTAATCCCATTACGTCCCAATGTGATCTAAGAGACTCTCTTTTTCTCATTTGATTTTTCTTCTTTACGCTTTTACGACTTCAAGTTTTGCACTCATTTCAATCCTAGTCATTCATTACCTCCATTACTTCTTTTAGAAGAACCTGTGTTCCAAAACTTGCTTTACACCCTCCAGGATTCTGTTTCAGTTAATTTTTAGAGAAAAAAGCCGAAGGGTGAACCAGTTAGTTTTAAGTAATGTACAAGAATCTTATACACAAGTCTCATTCCAAAACACATTAACGTTCAGAGTTCATTTCTTTCGAGCAGAAAACTACAAGATTAATGGAGCTTAACAACATAATCAGGGAACGGGAAAAGATTGATTTCACGTGAGAAAACCCAAATCAAAAATCCACAATTTCATTCCGTCGGTTTTCCGGTCTTAATATCGAGGTGGTATTACCATTAGAATGAACTTGTCCAATAAAGTCAAAAGTAAGTTCTATTACGAAACTTAATAAAACAGCAAGAAATAGTTGAATACATCATTGTACAACTTTACATTCAACAATTTGGTTTTCAGTGCACATTTTGAGAAGAGCATGGCGTCAAAGAAAGTTCGACTGGGTGAAAGTCAAAAGTCAAAGGTGGTGTTGAAAATGTATTTTAAAACAAATGGGCTTGAGACGAGTGGAAAGTCCAAGAAAAATTAGGGGCTTTACCTGACGTTTCATCCACTGACGATTGGCTTCTTTTCTGGTTGAATCGATTCAATGGTCTATCAGCAGGCGTCATTCTCCTTGAGAGTGCCGTTGATGTCACGTCTGGTGGTTGAGTCCCTTGAGAAACGTCTACAAAGAATAAGGATAAGTTGAGTCAGATGTACTTTACCCAAAGACATCATTAGTTTCTAACCAAACCGAAAACTCACTGTACTTTGATATGAAATAAAAACTGTCAAAAAGACATAGTGCAAAAAAATCACTGTTTCTCCACTCTTTTTATAAAAGGAATATTTGGTCAGATGGTCAATCATTGCATCATGTCAAAGGTTCTCGCGTTAACACAAGTTCCTCAAAATCTTCTCTGAACTTGCATGGTAATTTCAGAACACAGTTTCTGAGTTCATAACAAAATTTCCCTTACGTGTTCGTAAATTATGCATTGCTTCAACCAAGTCCGTAATCTCTGCGCGATTGCTCCTTTGCGTAATGGCATGTTGGTGGTGATGATGATGGTGGTGAATTTGCTGATCTGGAGTTTGTGGTTGAGCCTTATTCCTGCTCCCTTCATCTCGGCTACTTCGATGTTCTAAAACAGGTGCTGGAACAACTGGTCTTTCTTCCCAACTTAAGTTACCACCAGCAAGATTTCCCAAGTTTGAGTACGTCAACACAGGCCCGACTGGGGTTCCATTTGACACTCTGGAAGGATAAAGAAAAAAAAACCTCACATAAATATTAAAGGAACCGAAACCGACAAGCTGGAACTTGAAGAACATTACTATTCAAAGAGACACACGAATACAAAATACGTACGAATAGGAAAAACAAAGTTGAGTGGCCCCGAAGTTTTCGAAACATGAATTAAGGAAACAAACACAGTTTTCCCATCCCTTTTAGAAAATAAACACTCCCATTCCCTCGGAATCCCCCACAAAGAAACAACGAGGAGACAATTATTCTACATTACACATGCATACAGTTCTCCAGTATAGAGAAACTCTCATCTTCTCCAGAACAAGAAAAAATCTACATCCACATCCGAACTTGTCTAAACCATGGGCTTACATGGATAAAAGGATTGAACCAAACATATCAATCAATCAGGACAGACGAGACATAAAACACGCCATCCTTATACCCATCCATCTATTCACTCTTTTAAAAAGAATATATTTACAGGTTCCAATTTTCTGTTTTCTATTTTCTTCCTACTTTGTTCTAATACCGTCGCCGTCGTCGTCCCACCTCCCATCTCGTCTCGTCTTATTCTCACCATTGTTTGGGTCCGACAATACCATAGAAATTGAGATGTGGTACAACAAAACCTCGTTATAACGTTTTACACAGTTAATGCGAATCCTTTTCATGCGTCAGAAAATCTGAAACTCAGTCATCTCTCAGTTTAGACGTTTTCAAGATTGCAGTTCTAACGTGCTCCCGATCTAGCGCCACGTGGTGGTCACTTATACGGGATTCGAGAAACGCGGAAGACGCGGATACGAGAGATGATGAGACTATCAACTTCACTAAACGGTAAAACCGTTATAAGTAAGCGTCACGACTGCCAACACCAAACAATGTTCTAAAAACATACACTAAATAAAATATTGTAAAAAATTTAGAATTACCTATTCCTTGCTGGAAGTTTTGGTGGTCTATTCATTGGTGGTGTTTCTCTTGCAGACCCCGTGCTACTACTGTCTGAGTGTATAAGAACTTGTTGTGGAGGTGTTTCGTTGGTTGCCCGAGCTCGATCACTTTCGGGTGGAGTACTTGAGTTATGATCTTCCAGGTCACCTTCCTCGTTGCCCACACTATCGTCGTCTGTACTCGAGTCACCTGTTCAATCAGTTCAAAAGATTAGCTAAGTGCAACAATAAAGAATCAAGAAACGGAGGATGACGTTATGGCCGGCGCCAATGCATAGCAAGTACAGTGCAGCAGGACAGCAGGAGCACCAAGCATGCAGCTCTACCGCACTTCAGGAATTGACTTTATTAACACCAAACAAATTCACCAGTAGTAAAAATCCGGTTGCACAACAAATCGAACCCCTAGCCAGTTGTATTTAATATTCATTCGATCAGTTTGGTTACCGTTAAATCAAGTCACACATTTACATTATAAATTCCGCAGATGCTGGTCCATCAATCCCTATTCCCTTTGTTCATTAATTTTCACGAGAATATATCAACGTGCTAACACGCACAATGCACACAGAATGAAATATTCAGCAGCTGACTGTCATGCACCACATGAGTTTGTAACGGAATGACTGGAATGTCAAATTGCCAAATATTCGAAGACCATCCGGAATAAAACATCAGGAAATACTGTACTGACTGCCCTTCATTTTAGCTGTCCAATTTACAGAGTAGTCTATCAAAGCGACCACCTGTGCTAGGCGACAGTGTCTCGTGCGACTCGTGCCAACAGATCCTACGAATTCTGAGCTTTAAAAAAAAACGTTATCAATCGAGACAGCTTTCGTATTGAAGAGCAACCCAGTTAAATTAAATGACCACAAAAATTTTAGAATGATTTCAATATTCCTTATGAAGCTAACCTGGCAGAAATTACAGAACTGCAGATGCAGATTTCTATTCAAAGTATCACTACACTGCACTCCACGCACTTCCTTCGACCAACTTTTACAATAGAATTGTACTATAAAATTTGAATAAATACCTTTTTTTCAATTCGTACAAATCTAAGCATTAAGCACCGGTTTTTCTATACAGTAAAGTAATTCTAATGTAATTTGTAATAATAACAGTCATTTCCGTCCTATCTATTCGAAAGTTCTACTTCAACTAACTGACAGTCACAAAAACCTACAGTGACAACATACTGCTATTTTGAGTTTATGTTATAAACACCGAGTTAGTTACGTTACGCATTTCCGTTTACGTCGATAAATCCCAGAACTCGACTGACAGACTGTTGCAATGATTCAAAATATTTTCTAACCACAGGTATGACTGTAATGTTCGTACTTGTGTCGTGCATATACAGTGTGGCTCATAACATTTTAGAATCAAAACAGGAGGATTGATAAAAATAAGCTGTGTACAATATTGTGGTACACAAACAACCTGGCGGTACATGGCTATGAAAAACCCTGTAAAAATTCGGACGTCCCTATAATTATTACCACTGGGCAGCAAGCCGAGGTCCGAGGTGTTTTCCAAAACTTTTGACCTACATTTTGAAGCGGCGTAAGAAAATACTGCGTGCATTTTTTATTACATGCCACCATGCGTGTGTGTTCCTTTGCTGTTGCACCCCGGATCAGGTAAAAAAAAAGAAACCGATTTTAATCAGCGTTTATTCTTCGTCACTAGCAGAAAACTTCTGAACGCCCGCGCCCGTCCAAGCATGAGCATGGGGAAAAAACTCTCATGAATGATTACTGTATCATCTAAACTAGTTTGAAAAGATCAGTAGGTCCAATTAATTAATGTTGAAACAAAAGTGGTACTTGGGCACACGACAAGATAAGAAAAAGAGTAACGGCTTTCGTCGCTAAAGAAGAAGTCTTTTCTTGGCACGAATTCAACTTGTAGTGACGCTAAACAAACCCAAAGTCAGAAATTAGTAGATGTCTGGGAATTTGGGAATTCAGCACAATACACTTGATCTAGCTTTTTTTTGTCGCAAAAAAAACCTTGAACTCTTCGGATCACGAAAACTACTTTAACTCTAAACTGTATTGATGTAACAGAAGTGGATAATACGAAGTATTTTGTACAAAAATCAGAGTACAAAGTACAAATGGCCGATTAAATATCGTCAAAAATTATCTAATGTTCACAATTTAGTTGGAATTCATGAGGAAAAAGTAAAAAAAAAACAATTGAAAAGGATTGTTTTTGAGAAAAAAGAGCACGCATGGATTCGAATAGGTAATGGTGATTCAGAATGGCTACCACATAAAAAATATCGGAACCTTCAGTAGTACCACAAACGGTGACAATATCGACACCAAAATATTTACCCCAATTCGTCATACACCTACCGTGTTCACCCACAATTTCAGAACTAATGCAAAGTACAAAATAGTCAGAGTCTTTGAAAATATAATTTGCCGAGTAGCTCCGAGGAACAAAGAGATGGATAGAGGAAATTAATCTTGCCAAAAACTAAAACAAAAATAGACAGTAATTCCGTTCAAGTCTATTGACTATCGTATACAAGAAGTATGACCTGTGTATGGACAAAAATATTTTCTCTATAATTCGTCCACTCTTTTATTTGATAATTTTCTTTCCTCCCGGTTGGGTGGACTTTGATTAATTCTTATTTGCATGTAATTTGTAATGACTGGAATTCAATTCACCCAACTCAAGTTTATTTATACGTAAGTGTCAAAACCCTTCGTGTGTATGAATGACAAGGAATGAGCTGTAAATGTTTTGAATGCTGTGACTGTGACTGACCTGACCCTTTAACTATTTTCGACATGATCTTAAACAAAGAAGTCAATCATCCAACCTTACATCCTTCCTTTTCCCTTCCCAGACAGTTTCTCTCCATCTGCATTCACTCAATGCACGCACGCCAGGCTCCAGCAAAGCAAAAGAAGTTCACAGGTCTTAGGAGATGAATCTGTCCGACTGGAAGTACAGATGATAAGAGAAAAAGCCAAAGAAAGTCCAGACCGATGAACTCTGTCTTCTGGACTTACCCTGGATTGCAACTGCAGAGCATAAGCAATGTCTGTCTATTATAGGACTTCTGCTCACATCTTATCCCATCAACACTGCACTCGAGACTACATGTGTTCAGGGTTCCAAATATTTATCATACCCATTCATGAAGACGAGACATCCCGACATATTTTGCAATTTTCGCAGTCAAAGCTACTTCCCGAAAGTTATCGAAATTTTGTCGGTTAAATTTGACCTGTGTCAGTCAATCCAATGCCTATTTTAGTCTGTAGAGGTCTCACAGGACAGTTCATATTTGGAACCCTGCACATCTTCGAGGGCAAAGTTAACGATTTCTGCAACGGAGGCGGCAAATCAT
The DNA here is from genome assembly GCA_034698835.1 of Protaphorura tricampata. Taxonomy (NCBI): domain Eukaryota; kingdom Metazoa; phylum Arthropoda; class Collembola; order Poduromorpha; family Onychiuridae; genus Protaphorura; species Protaphorura tricampata. Next base: position 16,181 of record JAQGCB010000564.1, read on the forward strand.
TGGACGAGAGAAGAAGAAACCGAAACCCAAAACCAAAACCTGGTACTAACACACACACTACAGACACTAGGATACAACACCGGGCATCGTACTTACTTAGAAGAACCCCGAAGTTCATCTTTCTCTTAAACTCTTTATATAGAGCACGCACATTAGAGTGCCTGACAAGAACACTTGATGAAGAAAAATTGAATGTAATGCCGAGTCAACATTTATCACAGCCAAGGAAAAAAAAACTTCCTAGGATAAAAGACTTCTTTCTCCTTCCATTTCTTAGGAGAGCACATGCACGTAACACAGCACAGCACAGCATCCATATCCCGGGTAGCAAGAAATAATGTTTCTCCACAAAACCACTGATACTGTTAATAAAATGTCTAATAATGCAAACAACCTCCGGGAAAAATTAGAGAGTTCTGATTTAATAAAAGAAGCAAGGTATACTGACTGTGCGCATTTACTTTGAGGTTATCCCAATAATTCAGTACGGCTTCCTACGTATCCTTTCTATCATTTTATTGGCCATAGATTTCAAGTGGTTTTAAAAAATTCCTAACCTCCACAAATGCTTCACAAAATATAAAGAAACAGATATAACGGATAAAACCACCCTCGTAAACTAAAATTAATGTTAATTCCTTACTTGAACTACTCCAATTCAACTCCAACCCATATATAGTGGGATAAAAAAAGTACTCGTCTTTCTACGTTTGCGTTCTTATTCATTCAATTCAACCAGCACAACATTGGCTTTGACCCAAGAAAACCATTTTCATTTACTTACTAGACAAGTTCACCAATTCAATATCAAACTTGAACTGAGGTTAGACTATGAAGATGAACATTGCGCGGTATTTCTCTTACACACTACTCAGCACTAAATAACATGAAATGGTATTTACGAATTTAAAAGAGTCATGAATGACTACCATGAAGATGCATTATATGCACTTGGGGTTGCATAATAAAAAATACGCAGACAAGACTCATTCGTCACCAAGTAGGTAATTCATGAAAACAATTTATCAATGACGACATTCTGAGTGTCATATAAATTTGCAAGAAATTGATAACCTTTACCAGGTTAACTTCAGTTGACATTAAGTAAAGTCGACTCACTGTCGCCTTTCAATTATTAATTCGCACAAGTCACGGGCTGATTAATCAAAACTTGTAAGTTTTACTATTTATTGGCGCATTAAATTTAAGTGTCACTATATTTGCTCACGTGGTAGCAAACGAATAAAGCTAACCCAAATATAGGTAGGGACGGCTCAGGAAAATGCTAAATCTAAAACCTCCGACGATAATAAGAAAGTTGTCCTAAAAAATTCCGAGACTTACAATTTTCCAAGTTTATCCAAAAAAAATTAGTAAATACACAATAGATTGCCAAAAAGCAATCAGAAAATCTTAACAGGTTCAGGTTCCCACATTCGAGGAATAAAACATAAAAAGAACCAGATTCTGTACAACAAAACCGCAATCTTGGATAAATAGACCTTTCTCCTGTATTCAGTATGTACTTCCGACATATCGTCTTTCTTGGCTATCCAATCAGCCACAACACAATAATCTCAAATGTACATCCGACGTGTGCGTTAAATTTCGCAAGGGATGGTCTCGGGATGCAATATGCAGACTAGGAAATAATTATAAGTTATTCCAATTCAATCCCACGAACACAATTAGAAATGGTTCAAAAAATTAAACATAAAAAACAAGGAACAAAATATTTAAAATTGACACCTTGTTACTCACAAATAACCTTACCAGATGTGTGAAAATACTTTCCTAAAAACACTAATATTAGAGCAAACAAGAGTTTCACTACCCTCCCTTGAGAGAATAGCAAAAGAAGGAAGGTATTCTCTTCAAAGCCACGAATGGTAAACCCCAATACAGTACAAGTTGAAAGACCTAGTTCTAGTTCTACTATTCCCATTTTTTTCGGTGGAACCGGAGTACAAAGTTACTTTCTTTCTGTTGGACTCGGATCAAATTATTTCATTTAGCCCCTGACAATGACAATGTATGTTACCACTTCAACTACCTCACAAACTCTAGTCTTCTTCCTTGTCTCATCTCTTATCTATTCATTACACACGGAGACTCATAAAATAAAATGAGGATGAAACACAATAAATTTTCTCTTTACTAGATCCGTAAGCCCCGAACTCTCAACTTACAATTGAACATCTAAGCCAAGGCAAGCCATAGACATTAAGGTGGGCTCATCTCGTCCAACTCAATCCCACCAAAAAAGAGACATTTTGCGTCCGGATTTATTATTAGATCTTATGATCAAGTTTCCTTAATGAGTACCTGCCATATTCTTCTTTGCAATGAAAGGAAAAAACCCAATCAAGTATTTGCTTCCTGTCTGGCTCCAAAATTGGATTTATTTTTACAATAATCATCGACTTTCACTGACTAGTTCAATAAGACTTTCACTTGAACCCAAGCGTACGCTATGGCGTGGTATTAATGTATTATCAAAATTTCCGACCGGTCTAGATCGTTGAAATACCTGTGAAAAGAAAAGCATGCCTAATGCCTGGTACAAACAAAACAACCCCTTTCCTCGTCTTTCTTCACAGAAAGTAAACAAGAGGGGTAACGCCAACGCGGTTCGCGTGGCGTTTGAGATTCAATGGCTCAAAGCCAGTAACAACTTGATTCATGATCCAAACTAACAAAGAAAACTAGGGCGTGTAGCGTCTACATCGTATTGTTCCCAACGCCAACTCTCATGTCCCACCAACATCTCTTTTGATACTGTCAACAATATCGATTAAATAAAACAAATAATAAAAGCAAAACTTTGAGAAAATAGAATATGTAACAAATGAAGGCCCTTTATTTCCATTTCCTTTCACTCTTGACCACCCGCCTAGTTTCCTTGTGCGTTCAACCTTTAACAAAATGAAAATTGAAATTGAAACTCCATGCATGGAATTCTTTGGAACGGAATTCGATCACGGCATGGTCAGATGAACCACACAATTAACTTCTAAACTTGCATACTGTATTTGCGATTCCAGCTAACAAACTGCGTCATACTGCGACAGTACATTTCAACCCATTAAAAGGAGACGCATGAATTGCTGAATCAGCATTTACTCATGATGATGACAAAGGACCTCTCAGTCACAGAAACCACAAATGAGAGAAAGTCGCTTTCACTTGTTCTTCGCAGAAAAAAAAACTGACAGCAGCATCGGCACAAAATTGTATTGGTTTTTCAAGCTCAAGTTTTGTCATTACAATTTTTAAAAAATTATTTTAAATTTTAGTTAACAATAGAATGATTTGTGTTTTCGGACTGAGGAGCACATAGATTTTTCAGTTTCAATTTATTTCAGAGCCGACTCTTCATAAAATAAAATCCGGTTTCAGTAGTAGTGAAGTTTATCACAATTCTAGTACGGTCCTCCGCTTTTCAAAATCGACATGCGCTAAATTATGATGTTAGACAATATTTTCCAACTGTTCAGTTCATTTGTATTTATTCACGTGTGCTTCTGTCCTCATACACATCGTACAATACACCAAGCTAAAAATCCAATATGACTTGAACGTGCTGAATTGCAATCTAGACCAATTCTGGGTCAACAACCAACTGCCTGCTTGTATTCTACAGAGTCAGGCAGGACCCGATCCATTCCATGCTCCATAAAATCTGTCTGCTAAAATTGATGTCAGACACCCAAATATTTTTACAAACAGGATGATTTCATTTCATACATACTTGACTCGACTTGAAATACATACACCTAATATTGTCTGGAATTACCATAAAATCCAATTAACATGCCTAATAAGTGCAAATTTAATTCCGCTTTTCACAAACCCACACACCCACAAATGTAAACAACCAAAACCAACCAGCCGTTGCCGTATTTTAGATTTAGTTCAATGTCTTTTCCACATAGAGTTCAGTTCTGATGAGTTCCGGCACTACGAAAACATGCATAACCATGAGTCGGTCGAAAGTGACTCGAGTCTCATCAATTTCAAATTTAGAGAAACGTTGGTGAATTTCGAGCATTTGCTTTTCATCAACCAGAGACGGACTAACCGAGACTAGTGATTTATGTTACTTTGTCCAACCAATTCAAGTTTCGTGTGATGAGACAAAGAGATAAGAATAACGAGTCTCGAACATGCCATTTATAAAACTAAACGAATAGAAGAGGTAGAGGAATAACGAAATACATAGTCTGTCTGAATTACTAACACGGAAACTACTTTTCATGTAAAACATTTAGACGACAACAATTTCAAATGGCACGTCCACAAATATGTAAGTGTCGTCAGAAAAAAATTCTGTTGAATCATTTCAAGATATCAGAAGAATTATGCAACACTTAAATTTATACAGACAAAATTTTTCGATGACCTGAAATTTATGTACCGACAAATCGGCCATAGCCCTTTGCAATTGATGTCTC
>JAQGCB010000565.1:0-20622 GCA_034698835.1 Protaphorura tricampata
ATGACTTGAATAAACATTTTAAAAATATTGTCATAAGCTGAATTTTCAATTTGTTTCAAACAACACCTCACCTCGTCAAGAACATTTGGGTGATCAGATACCTATGGGTAAGTTGTATTAGATGGAAGAGTGAATTCTAATCTAAATGGCATATGGGTTATGATTCTTATTATTCCCAAACTCGGTATGTTCCAGGTTCCAGTGCCTGTAATTTTCTTGTCGATCTTTCTTAGAACTTTCTCTAACATTTAGATTATTGGCAACATGAGACATGAGAGAAATATTTTTCAATATTTTTTTAACAAAACTGAACTGAAAATTATTGCGAGGAGTTCTTAAGATATTTTCTTAAAATACCTTTTTATGTTTTAAACGGAGAATTTTAGGAGTACATTTAACTGTTATTTGCATGTAAACATGCCTTAGCACAAAGAGGTAGCAAATCTAAAAATTCAAATAAAATTCCTATCGATATGGAATAATCTTAATGAAACTTTTAGCAGATGGTCCCTTCCAGAGTATCTCAACTTCTCAACTGATTCGTATAGGGCAATCAACGAGCTCTCCAAGGTAGTGATGAATTTCTAAGTTTCAGTTCCGAACATTCTACGCCACAGGGACAAGCTAACTTGGTACAATTTTTACTGTATGAATAAATTCATCCATTCATTCATTCGTCGTACAAGCGCCTTATGGTATCTTTCGTGTATAGAATATAGATACTTGGTTGGGTTGCGTAGTTGCGTTGGGTTTGTATTGCCGAGGAAAGTTGTCCTTATTATTATAACAGTATAGGAAGAAATCCCTGAAACTCTGAACCATGTCTTCCCAAAGGGATCGAACCCTAACCAATATAGCTACCTTATGAATTGCTCGTATGTCGGTAATGCATGCTACATAAACCAGACAACCAGAGACCACTAAGCTACTACAGAGTGACAATTTGGCCAGAATTATTAATTTTTCGTAAAAGAGAGGTTTTGGCTCTGGAATGGAATTAGCGAAGGGAATGGAAGGTACCCCTAGAAGTAGGAAAGAACTCCAACACGTGAAAATGAAACCTATCTGCACCATGTCTGCCTGAAGGAATAAAGTAGTAGAATCTTCACAACCGGTCGGATTACGCAAAATACACTACAACGAATGGACCAAAAAATTATTTGTATTTTGGACTAACTAAATTTTTTTTGAAATTTTGAAAACAAGGACGTTTTCGGTCTGCAATGAGACTTTTCGTGACAAAATTCCTTGAATTCTTCGCGGGAAAGCTCCAAAGTTCAAAATTTGTTATCACCGAAAATGAGCTGCGAAGAAAATCAAAATAAATAATAATCAGATTTTCAAAAATTCTACACTCTTTTTTATATATTTTTAATTTTCTAAAACATATTTTAAAAATGGTCGTTTACGAGGACAAGAAATGGCTCTGTCGACTCATCCGGACTGCCTTCACTATTGAGGATGATACAGGTACGTAATAAAATCAAAATTACAAACAAGAAGTTTTTTTTTTAAAAAATTGACATTTTAATTTTTGGTGTCATCCTTTCCAGAATTTTGTAACTTTTTTAGTTAGAAAATACCATGAATTTAAGATTTTGAGTATTTGGACACAATATTCAGGTGTTTCGCATGTAATTGTAAAATGTAAAATTTTTAGGGATATGTGAAAAAATGTTCAAGGACCGCCCTTACATTGGACCAGATGAAATTGACTCTGACCCTATTTCAAGTGACGACTCTTTCGACATTCGAGGTAAAATTAGATTGCGATTTCTTATTTGTCACTATTTGAATTACAGAATTGTGTTTTAAGTTTATCTAACTTTTGTGTAGAGGGTTCAGACATGGGTCACCGAAGAAGATCGAATACTGCAGTACGTTTGGAGAAGTTAGAAAAACAGAGGAAGACTCATTCCGAGACTCAAAATGTTAAGCTCAATTTTCGTCCAGCAAAAAATGAATTAAAGTTTGAACGAGATACGAGTTACCGAGACAAAGAATCGGGTGACGATGTTCCGGGTCCTAGTGCCAGTACCAGCAGTGCCGCATTTTCAGTCAAAGCACTAATTGAGTATTCAAAATTACATATCAATTATAACTATAGTTTTAGATCTGCAAAAATGAATACAAATTACAAATGTTTAATCTTTTATAAATTTGTAGTTCAGTTCCACATCCCGACAATATTCCGTTTTCAAATTACGTTCGTTTTGATGCCACGTCTCAACCAACAGCACCTTCAAAGACAATGGACATATTTTTAACATTTTTGGAACCAGACAAACGTTCTTATCCACTGCGAGTCAAAGTTACACAAACTGGAAAAATTAGGGATTTAGTTGGACTGATTCTTTGGCTGACTTCTCAAAAGTACCCTGGAGTGGAGCTCCACCCTGTTCACTATTACAAGTAAGAAATAAGATCTCATAAAAAATTTCCACATTTGGTTACAGTTTGCGTTTTCCCAGTACTTTTTTCGATATAGCTAAAGGAATTTGATTCGTTGAAAACTTTTAGAAGCGTACAAACCTGAGAATGTAATGTTTTTTGGGATTATTTGCCTCATATAAGAAAACTCACCACCCCGACACTCTTTATTGCAGTTTACAAATCGCGGATGACGACGGGGAATGGGATTCTGATTTTCCTCCCTTGGACCAAGTTGAGCCGATTGCAAAATTTTCCTTTAGTCATTTGGCACTTGTAAAGTGTAACAAAGTTGAGCTTTCGAATCCATCACTCGGAAAAGTTAACTTGTCATTTCTACTCCCTAATGGGACAACATTCAAAATGGCCCCAGACGATATTGATATAACAGTTGGAGAATTGGTCACTCTAGTTCTTAACAAGTCTGGTTGGAGTAGGAAAATGATTCCAGTTGGATGCGTTGAAATTGGATATCATTTGGAAAAACTTGGAAATCCTGATATGAGATTCGTGGACCCTACCATTCCTTTTATGCAGACCAAATGCAAGGATTTTTGTCTTGTTCGGGATGGTTCAAAAAGTATCCAAAGAGTTACTGTAAATGCGGATGGTGTACCTGGGTTAGTTTTAATTTTCATGTAAAACCTAACCTGTTTTAATTTGACTTTTATTTCTTATTTTGAACTTTTGTTTCACAGCACACCAGCCAATGTAGAAGTTGGACGATCGGATCTTTATCCTGTCATGGTTTCTACTGGACGTTTTAATAAATTGAAAAATGCTCTTTGTGGTAAGTAAATCCGGAAAAATAATTTTCAAATAACAAAAATATTCATAGGAAACTCTTAACAAGACAGTTTCTTTGATATTATTTTTAGTAATATGGAGCGGTGACAGAATGGACTTAGAGTTTCAACACAAGACAAAAACGTACCCTTTGAGTGCGATAAGAGGTGTTAAATTTGATGCAACCAAAAATAAAGTAGTTCTTACACTGAATCAAAATCCAACGACCAGTGTGAGTGCGGCGAGTGCTGCGGCTGCTCATTATTTGACAACCACAAATCAAATTGTATTTATAACAAAAGAGTTAAGAATTGCTACAGAATTGTACCAGCATTTGAATTTAATTCTTACTTCCAAGTAATTAATAAAATCCCAAGATTTTTTACTAAAATATACGGGAGTTACTTACTGCTGGATTTTGTTCTATAATTAAAATTATTAGGGTACTGGAAGAAAAAAATTTCCCACATAATCGAAAAAATGTGTTTATGCGACCACCCACTCAATAGTGCCTACTCTGTTTACTAGAAATTTCCACCTCGATCCTCTGGCCGCCTGGAACAGGTTCGACTGCGAATTTATCATTAGAAACTATAGGGTTGGTTGGGCATAGCACAAGACAGATTTATTTTATAAAAGCTTCGTGTTATCCGTATTTCAAAAATTCATTACATTTTGAGTAAGATATTCAGACATTTTGAATGAAGTAGAGTCGCAAATGCATGCAAAAACACAAAAAACAGCAAAAATTATATTGAGCACATATCAATACCAAATGACATGCATTGATTCGTATATATAGTGTCGAAGAGGATTTTTTGTATAAGTTCTGCTGTCTCTACTCTCTAAGACCAGATAATTGAAGTGAGATTTTGTTTTACTACTAATGTGAGGATTCGATCCCTAGGTAAAGAAAGTGAGCATGCTTAGGCAGGCCTGCACTGCATAATCGTGTAATTTATTTTAAAATTATTTAAATCGAAATGCTTCTCAGACCCCTTATTTCTTGTAATCGAGTTTGGCTATCAAAAAAGGTGTTGGAAGAAGTACCATCTTGTCTAGAAGTTTGGGTTTTCTACACAGGGGAATTTTTTCAAAATCGATTTATTTTCCATTTCCTAGTTTTCCAACACAAACGTATAAATGTACAGATCATAATTTCTTCACCATTTTTTATACATTGATGTGTAACTGTTGAGTTTTTTATAGTCGAAAATGTTTAATGTTTTCGGATTCAGTTTTGAATATTTACATCATAGAATCATACTATGATTTTCAAATTAGCAAAGAAAATATTTCAATTCAAGAACCAGTCAACCAGTTAGTCTCGTCAGGTCTTCGCAATACGCATCAACAACTGATATGCTATCAAGTCGCAGAAATATTAAATAAGCGACTCAATTCTACTGAATCATTTTTACAGTTGCTGTAATTCTTCGCTATCACTAGTAAAGTATAAAATGCAATAAAATAATTAAGAATTGGTCGTCTCGACCAGGTGGTCGTTGGTGGAGGTAGTTAACTGAATAGTACGAATTCTGCCATTCTTGATCGAAAATAAATAAAATTGTTTGGCTAACCGAAGTTTTAATGGTCGTGGTTTAATGGCCCTACGCAACTTTGCATATGTAATAATTAAAAATGAAGAAAAACTTGTTGAGTTCAGGAACATGATTTATTTTGCAATAATTTAAAATAGAGAAATACACCTCATTACAATGTTGTTTAGTTTTAAACAATTGAGACCGAACGTTGAGAATACAACTGGAATATCTTTTTATATGCGAAGGTCACAGGTCAGCCGCTTCTGGTCATCCCGTCCTTAGTTACATCTGACATCATAAATGGAAAGACATTGTCCCTTCAATTCAGGGAATTTGGGATGGACTCGTGTACAACAGTAGTGCTTGAATGGGCATTGTGCGTGTCTTGTGCAAACTCGGTCGCATGAAACAGGTGCGAGGTTGTTGTCCTTGTATGTACATTGGTTGTTAAATCTTGGGTCACACTGTAAATAATCAAATCAGATGTACCGTAATTAGTATCAAATTCAAGTTTTCAAAATTTTAGTACAATATTAGCTAATTAATTAGTCTCTTACTTCTGGTTCCTCGTCATATGCGTTTCCGGCTGAGCACAATTCAGTCATCATGGCCACAGCCAAAAGCATAACTGCCAAAATTGCCAAATAGGATTTCATTTTTGATATTTGTTGGACGTAGGACGTAAACTGGAACAAAATAAAAATATGCAAATTAGTACTCAAGAATTATCACAATGGAATCGTATACTGGAAGACCATTAGGAATTAACTGTTTTTAGAAGGTAAATCAATGGAAAATCCTTAGTTTTGCTCAAAAAGTCCAAAAATGTCAAAAAATTGTGAAAAAATTGGTACAGATTTTTAATACGATTTAAATAATTCAAGAAAGTGTATGTTTTCTTGGAATTCCAGCAGTGAAGATGTTAATATTTTATTACCCTTACTTAAAATTTGAGAAGATTCTCGAAAATTTTACTTTTTCGAAGTAAAGTTAAAAGTTATGAAACTTTGTTCAAGGTTGGATTGACTGTGATTCTAAAGTTTTGGAGATTCATCTTTATATACTTTTGCTTTCATTCATAATCTACCGTACGTACGTAAACTTGAACTTGAATTCAAAATTCAAGACACATTATCACTTTTCCTTTCCGCTTCCTTAAATGATGACAGGTCCGGATTCTTTTGGTTTTTTTGATTGCATCGGTGCGGTTGCGAGGTCCATTATCGTTCATTGTTGTATGTTTGGTTTTGTGGTTAGTGATATGATGGTGGCGGTCCATGACCCGGACCCAGACAATTAACATTAACATTGAGCGTACTTCCATTCCAAGTCCAACCTTACGCGTACTTCCCATAATAAAGCCTAAAGGGATACCTGTTAATACAAGTTATTATGCAAGAACATATGAACAACATAATTTTCCTTCCTTGATTTTTTTACCAAAAAGTAGAATTGCATCTGAACCTGAACTTCTGGCGGAACACACCCTCCAGTGTCCGCCGTACGCACGCACATTTAATTAACACACCCATATACGTGGGAGCATGCAATTTATGATTGCTGCAAATTAATTTTTTTTGCAGCATCTGTATGGCATAGGTCAGGTTGTGTTGAAATCTTTTGCTGTGCCGTCTGCGTCTGCCGTGGGAAGTTACTGTACCTGACAGATGTTGCTCAAATTTTGATTTTATCGAAATTCCTTTGGAAAGTACATACTTCCACTATGTAATATACCAAAAAAGTGTAAAGTGTTTCCGGGTCCGGGTCTCAGGATTCATGTTTCTTGTAGCGTGTCAATTTTCTGCAATTAGTCTAAACCGTAGTATCTACCTCACCTCAGACTTTTATAAGTAAAGTAACAACTTATGTACAGTGATAATGGAGAAATGATTGTAGTTTAATTGTTTTTGGGGTCATTAAACGTGTAAGAAAGAAAGAATGGTCAAACTGATCAGAATTAGTTAGACTGAAACCGAAACCAATTTTTGTCATCCTTCTGTTGACACAACATAAAAGTTTAGACCCAAGAAATATAATGGTTAATGGCAAATAAATGTTTACTGCCTGTCAAACTCAACCTTTGCGTAGTCAGAAGTTGTGTTGTGTTGATTTGTGGAATAAACTCAAATTCAAGAAAAAAATAACTCAAGACTGTTCTAACTCAACTGTCAAATGAGTTGGTGCGTCTGATATTGTATCTCAGAGTGACAGAAACAGGTTTCTTCATGAAATTAAAATTGTGAAGCCCAAAATCTCAAAGGCAAGCAAGGTCCATCACAATGTGATGTGTTGAAAAGTATATTTAGCTACTGAAATACTGCATATTTCATATTGTACATAATATATTTGACGATTCGGGATCCCATATTGTGCTTTTCGGTTCACATTTACAAGATGACAATTTCTGCTGTAGAATAATCTAGCCACTCCAGCGGTTTCCTGCAAACTGATAGACTTTAATGATAAATCGAGTTTAGTCGAATTAATTGATCATCCTTCAAAACGTCAAACTTTCATATGTCATGTAATACGCGATTTTCAGATCTGACAAAGATCAATCGGATCAATGCTATCCGAAGTGTCGAAAATATAATGTCGATTATATCTAACAGGCGAATGAGGATTGAGGATTTGTTTTGGAATACGTGTTAAGTTGAGCCTTCCTGCGACTTTCGACCGTTTTTACTCACTTTATGCGCTACGAAATACTTTTGCAAAATGTACACTACTCCCAATTAGCAATTTATTTTGAAGAATTCTCGCTTGTACTGAAAATACTGTGAATTAACATATATGTATACCTATTTTTAATCATTAATATGTTTTTCTGGAGTCCTGAAGCGGCAATGCCAGGAGAATTTTGGTAAGAACGCCAAAATTCTAAGCTTGTACACAGCGTACTTTAATTAATTAATATCCTAATTAATATAATAGTATCTTCGTTCGTCCATGTCACTCCCATTCTCCATGCAATAATTTAGTTGTTTTCTTAAACTACCATGTAAGTTTACTTACGAACATGACATACGAAACAGAAATAGTCAATATTTATTTGACTCGCGTTTATTTGTTTTCCGCCCAGAGAACACGAAAACCGAATACACAGCATTTCATTTTTCTTTTCTCCGAAGTGTGTACACGTTAATTTGGACTTTTCCCAGTTTGACTTATTGGTAGTAACATTCAACTACGAAACGAATCTTCAATTATGTTGCTCAAATTAACCTCACCCAGTCACAACTTCAAAATAATTTTTCTAGTTGCTACGTTAGTGATCTTCTCTAAGAATATTTGTGCATCTGAAGAATCTGTGGAAACTGACATGTCGGCCGATAAACTCGTTGAAACTATTCTGACGTCTGGGAAATATAACAGTGGGCTAATGCCACCTGTAAAAATAGAAGGACCATTGGTTGTAAACGTGAGTCTTCTAATTCGTTCCATTGATGAAGTGGACGATGACGCCATGGATTTTACAGTCCAAGTAACAATCTGGGAAGAATGGATTGACCCCAGACTTGCATTCAATCACACTGAACCTGTAATCCTAGCCGGAACAAATACTCGTCTCTGGACCCCAGATTTATTTTTCACTAATTTGAAAATATCTTATTTCCCTCAAATGATGAAACCAAATACTTATCTTCGGATTTATCCAAATGGAACAATTCTCCATAGTACCCGGTTGTCCCTCAAAATCGCCTGTACCATGAACCTACGAAAATTCCCCCTCGATAATCAATTTTGTTCAATTGAAATGTCCAGTTACTCTTACACCCGGGACAAAATGGAATTTCAATGGAGATCACACAACCCCCTCCAATTTTTTGATGGAGGATTTGTTCAGCTTGCAAATTTTAAATTCAAGAAATACTCATTTGGAAATTGTACGGAAGGAATGACCAAAACATTTTCTGGAGGTTACACGTGTCTCAACGTTAAATTGGAATTGAGTCGACAGTTCAGTTATTATTTGATGAATGTTTATGCACCGACAACCATGTATGTCATGCTTTCTTGGCTTTCTTTTTGGATTGGGATCAATGCTTTGGAAGCTCGATTGTCTCTTGGATTCACGACGCTTTTAACGTTTTCAACAATGGTGAATGGAATAAACTCCAGCACACCCAAAGTCTCATACTCAAAAGCATTGGACATTTGGACGGGATTTTCACTTACAATGGTCATGTTGTCAATCTGTGAAGTTGCGTATTTGATGTATTTGAAACAAGGAAGGATCAATTTGAGGAAGGAAGGAGGAAATGTCATTATTCCCAATGCAAATGAACCACCGAATGAAAAAATTCAGGATAATTCGGATTCGGATGATGAGAGACTAATTAGGATTGACCTTCTAGCCAGAAAATGCTTTCCAGCAGGCTTCGCTTGTTTTAATTTAATTTACTGGAGTGTTTATGTATTGTATGATTGTTGAAATAAAAATACACATAAATTATTCTATTAATTACAATTAGTTGTAATTTTTGTGTTTAGTTAAAATAATTTTTAGGTTTTGGTGTTGTTTCATTAGAAAAAATAAATCAATGTGTTTTTTGTAATCGGTACACTTGTTACCTCCTAAAATTACCGGCCTACGCCTACCAAAGTAAATCTGTACATGCTGTATATACACTTTATTTCTGTCAGATAAATTCTTGGAGTTGTGGATTAAGTAATTTACTTTTATATGATCAGGAGTGCAACACTAGTTTTTACCCGTTCGCATTTTTTCATTGCAGAAAACCTCTTGAAAGCAGTGATATTATCCATGTCTGTAAAAGGGGTCGAATCCCCCAACCAAATGAGTTATTTTCCTCCGCCGTCACAGAATGAAGGCCTTATCATAAGTATACAAAACACATACGCAGTTTTTAAGTCGTAGTTTTCCATAAGACAATTGCCATCATGGTTGTACCGTTGTTTCATCAAAAATTCCCATTACTAATTGCAAGGTTTGTCTCCGACAACCCACGAGATTAAAGAATTCGATTGTAAGACAAAAGATTATATCTCCACAAGACAAAAACCGAAATACGAAAAATAAATATTACAGTATATTGTCCGTCCAAGGACAAACAACCCCCAAAAGTTACTGTCTGAATTTTTCATGACATTGTATCGTATCGACATTAGTTCTCGAACACGAAACTAACGACTACCAATGTAACCATATAAGAGCGAGCGATAGAAATGTTTAGATAGCAACTTATGGAATTAATGCTTAATACTCCTGGGACCCGTGCCGAGTCATGAACGATGAAATACTCAGAAACAAACATTTATTTTGTATACCATACGCCTCAGGAATCGCGTTATGCCAGAATTTTTGAGTTTAGAAATGAGTTGCGACAAAATCAGTCTAGCTCTAACAAAAGTCAGTCACTTGATTGACCTCACCTTATTTATTACAGGTCATTCGGGTTTGAACGATTATCTCATCAAGTACGAATAGATCTGAGTCCAATGCTCAACTAATTTAAATATTTATATGTTATCCATCGTTAAAAATGTCTTGTAAGTCGTTATCGATTACCCATCAGATTTTGTTGGCATTATTTTTGTGCATCTTCTGGTACAATTTCAAAATTGTTGAATGTGAAGAAGAGTCTGGCAAGAATCTAACACCAAGTGCTGATGAACAAGTAGAAAAAATTCTGAGCAATGGAAATTATAATAGTGGTCTCATGCCTCCTGGTACACAACCAGTGAGAATTGAAATAAACTTCCTCATCCGTTCCATCGATGACATAAATGATGACCGAATGGACTTTACAGTTCAAACAACATTTTGGCAAGTTTGGAATGACCCCAGACTAAAATTCAATCACACGGATCCAGTCACATTGCCTGGTGTCAACAATAGAATTTGGACTCCTGACCTATTTTTCCCAAATGAGAAGAATGCTCGACAACCCACAACAATGAAACCAAATAATTTTCTACGAATTTTTCCAAATGGGACAGTTCTGTACAGCAACAGATTGTCCTTAACTTTGGCGTGCCCGATGTGGCTCAAATTTTTTCCACTCGATAAACAAGAATGCTTCATTCCAATCTCAAGCTACTCTTACACTCGAGACAAATTGGAATTTGAATTTGGGTCCGTGAACCCGGTCCGTTTCAACAATGGTGATGAATTTGTTCAACTCCCAAAATTCAGACTCAAACGACACACTTTTGGAGTGTGTTCAAACAAGACCATCTCAACTTTTTCAGGGACTTACACCTGTCTCACCATCAAATTGGAATTCAATCGACAGGTCGGGTATTATTTGAATAGCATGTACGTCCCGACAGCTTCATTTGTTATGATATCTTGGCTATCTTTTTGGATTGGCTTGAATGCATTGGAGGCACGACTGTCCCTTGGAGTCACGACCCTTCTCACAATGGCCACTCAAGTGTACGGAAATACTCAGTCTGGACCGGCTGTGTCTTACATAAAAGCTTTGGACATTTGGAATGAAATTTGTTTGACTTTTATCATTTTGTCCATTTTTGAGGTCAGCTATCTCATGTATTTGAAACAGAGGAGAGTGTCCAGTCCGAAAAATAAAGTTGGCAGTACTCCCACGACTCCAATTCCGATTGATGCAGGAAATGGAGTTGGGCGAATGATGAAGGAGAAACTGTCACCCAAAATTGACATTGGCATTGACAATGACAATGAGACTGAAGTCAAAATGATGAAAATCGACCAGATATCAAGATACTTATTTCCAACAGCATTCGTACTTTTCAATATACTCTACTGGTCTGCACTTCTACTCATTGATCAAGGATCAAAACAAAAAATTGGGGATTTGTACAGTTATGGCTAACCAAATCAAACCTATCCTTACCACTTCTGCTATTACAATTACAATTACAAATGATACGGGGTGTAATTGACTACAATTACAATTATGTAATTGTAATCGGAATTAATTTCAAGTTACAAATGTAATTGTATTTTTCCAACTAATTACGAATTACTAATGTAGTTATAATTTTACAATTAATTTCAAATTACCGATGTAATTAATTAACCCATTGAACTACACAGATTATACTTTTTAGGGTGTCGTTACGAAATAAACTTGAAATTTGAATTTAAATGAATTCCAGAAGGGAAAGACCAAAGCACAAAGAAAGCAGGTCATTTTTAAATCATAGTAAACTGAACCTCACGACCACGAATGGAATAGTGTTTCCAAGAAAGCCACCTACACTTTAACAATATCAACAATATAACTAACAATTCAACAAATTATTTGATGCGTGCTCCAATTGTTGCAAACCTACACAGTAGGAACGTCATTCCCAAATTGGATATCAAAATTCGAAATTCGGACAACCCAGACTAATATTATTACTTCTACGGCTCCGCCAACTTCATCATGGCCCGATCAAGTCCTAAATCCGCTTGCCGGAAACGGAAGTCTTCCGTCTCAACTCATAACTACAAACGAAGGAAAATTTCTGAAGAGAAACACAAAAAGAGCCCAAAGAAAGAAGTGATAAAGTCACCACTTGACAAATCACAGTATAAGCTCGTAATCTTGCCGAATGGTATAAAGTGCATACTAAACTCAACATTGGAATCCCCGAAAAAAGAGTCAAAATCTGACTCGTCAGTAGTCGATGAGTGTACGGGGGAACTGAAGAGCATTGTACAATTCAACAAAAAGTACATTCAATTCAAACCGGAAAATTCTACCCAAAAGAGAACAAAGTACAAAGACAAATCCAGTTACCACAAATCCCGGAGTTTTTCAACAAAAAGTGGCGATAAAAAAATTAAGTCTGCTTTAGACTTGACAAAAAAACAATTGGGTGGATTCTCACTCTCCGTGGGAGTCGGGAGTCGTGATGATCCTCAAGATTTCCAAGGAATGGCACACCTCTGCGAGCACTGTGTTTTATTAGAAACAAAAGGATCTGGTCGAGGAATTTACGACCCATGGTTGAGACACGTCTATCTCAATGATGGTTATGGGAATGCCACAACAGAGTTTGACAAAACTACATACTTTTTTCAAAGTCCCTTGACCAATTCAAATGGCAATCGAATATTTGAAGAATCCGTCAAGCTCCTTGCTGATGCAATTGCTGAACCTCTATTGTGTAAAGAATCAATCATTCGTGAAATCAATGCCTTGGACTGTGAATATGAAATCGCAAGAAACAGAATGCATGTTACGACCAAACTCATGTTTCTGATTTTTTCCTTGGCAAAAACAGACCACCCATTGAACTGGTTGTCTTTTGGTAATCAGGAAACACTTGGTAAACCCTGTATCACAGAAACATTACGAGGATGGAAAGAGAAACACTATGTTGGGGACTCAATGACGCTGTCAATCCAAGCACCCCTTAAATTGACTAAACTTGAGAAAATTGTTGTTCAAAATTTCTCAAGAATTCCAAAGAGTTCCAAATCAGGAAATTCCGTCAAAAGCAAAGTTGGAAAGAACGAGGATCCATTGGACACCCCCGAATTTCGAAAGATTTACATGGTCAACAGCCTTTCGACTTCTCTATTCATTTCTTGGAGTCTTCCAGCACACTCATCCAAAGAATTTCAATCCGGTGCAGTCGCCTACATTTCATACATCTTCAATTATAAAAATAAAGGAAGTTTGAGTCACTACCTTCGAAGGAAACAATGGGCAACTGGTTCATACGCAGGTGCATGGAATCTTGTCTGTTGCACTCTCTTCACAATTGACATTGTTTTGACTGAGTCTGGTGTTGATAATTATGAAAATGTCATCGAGTCAGTTTTTTCATACTTAAATTTTATGAAACTTAGAAAAACAGATGTTCGAATATTGAATGAATTACAACAAATGTGTGCGGATGATTTTCATGGCCGGCCAACTACGGATTTTGTATATTTGTCCGGTCTGATTCAAAATGGACGAGGGATCTATGCACTTACAGATGACCGATTAATTACAAGATGTGAACCGAAATACGTCGATACTCTTATGGAGAAATTGACCCCACGATCCGCCAATTTCATGCTCTTGTCAAATCGATTTGAAGGAAATCCAAATGAAGTACAGGAAAAGTGGTTCGGAATCAAATACGTGCCGAATGATTTGACTGAAGACAACCTGTCAAAATGGACAAACGTTCGACCCTATCTAGAATATCAAATTCGACAAGTAAGCACAGATTATTTGATTCGTGACTTCCAATTAAAATGTCCTGAGAATACACCCACGACGACGACAAGTGTTAGGACAATTGTCAATGATTCTCGTGTCGAAGTTACTCATACAATCAACCCTTGTAAACCTGGTGAAATTGTGAGGGCCTATTGTGAGATGTCCATTTACTCAAATTTATCTGAGACATCTTTGAATACAAATCTTGCCCATATCTGGATGAGAATTATGAGAGCAGAGGCAGAGAGTTGGAGTTGGAGTGAATTCAGTGATTCTAGTATCTACATTAAAAGTCCATCACTCATTCGTATTTCGATTGAATGTCATTCCTCTCAACTCTTGGAACTTGTTCAACGAACATTAGAAAGATTTTGTTCATTTGGAGCAGAATTGAAAGAAGAAAAATATGACATTTATCGTGACATGTCTCTGAAGGATATGGAAGACAATGCTAACAGTACAAGCTTTATTTTTCAAGATGTCATGCAATTCATTCTGGATCACAATTATAATGATCGAGTAGATCGAGATTATAGTACATTGAAAGGTTGGTACTCAATACAACAAGGAATTATAGTATAGTATTCTACTTATAATTTCTGATGATTTTAGACACCAATTTCATGGACCTGATCGATTTCATTAGAACATTCAAAGCTCAAATGAAGATTGAATGTGAAATAAGTGGAAGTGTGACAAATAATCAAGCGGATGAAATTGCTAAGTGTATTACTGATATGTCGTACCGGAAAATCCCTGGAGGCTTGCCTCTAGAATTACAGCCCAAATGTATGCAAATCCATCTTGGCCAAAAATGCGTAAGGCTGGTTGCACCGAATCCGGAAGCTACGATATCTATCGTAAGAAATTATTATCAGATTGGCCCTTGTTCTTCCCTCGAACAGTACACAATGATAGAGAACTTGTGTAATATTCTGGCCTTTTCTTGCTTCGACCAATTGAGGTAATTTTGGACTGTTTAAATTTCAAATACTCGGACAGACCGGGTGACCTTAATTTATTTTTTAATCAATCAGGACTGTAGAACAATTGTCATACCACGTGAAGATCTTTCCAAACTCTTACAATGGGATCCTTGGAATTTCTATTCAGTTATTAGTCCAAACCCATAAGTATACTGTCGAAAAAATAGATATGAGGATTGATGAATTCTTGAAGACATTTTATGAGACCGACCTGTCTTTAGAGAATTTGACTCAAACTGTGAAAAAATATCCTAATCTTGGATGTCGTTGTCAAATTTATTTGGAAAAGATGCGAGCACTTTTCGCTGACCATTTGCTCCCAGATGGAAAAGGATTCCGGAAATTATCACTCCAAATTGTGGCCGATCCGAACGCACAGTCTCATCGGGAAGCTAAACCTGGTCATTCTCTTCAATATGACTTAAGCCCATTGGTCACTTCAAATCCTGAGTATTATATCACAAATATTGATTTATTCAAGTCTCGGTTGTATGCGTATCCATCAGCCCGAAGTGAAAATACAAATGAGTGAACATGTGGATTTTCACATGAATAAATTTTGAGACTCGTTTTTTTCAATTGTGTTTTTTTGACTGCGATTTTTGGAACATTGTAGTAGAACAAATGGGAATTTTGTGAAGATTTCTTGACCCTATAAATTGGAACCGGGACTAAAATATTATTATTCGGTTGAGCACACCATACTATGCGTTAAGGACTCAAAGGACGTTCCATCCAGGTCTTCTGGTTCTTGACAATTTGGTATTCCATCCAATATTATAGAACGATGGTCTTTCGCCCAACTGAAAAGTTAGGTGATGTAATGTAATTAGGGCCGGATTCCGTAGCATTAGTAAAGGAAGTCCACTTTTCAAAATTTAAAAATGAATTGCTCTCTTACTTGGCAACATACAGAATACTACAGTTGCAATTGAATTGATTATTCTTGAGTGTCATAACCTTGAGATTTTGAAAAACTTCAAAAGAATCCTCTTCCACATATTTGATCTGATTATTTTCCAGGTGTCTAAAAGTGTACAATCAAAAAACGAATCAAAAACTACTGGTCCTACAGTTACAATCATTATATTAGGAATATTAGAACTTACAAATGGGTTAAATTCGCCAATCGTCCAAATAAAACCTTCCTTATTTCCGAAATCATATTATTTCCCAAATTCAAATCAGTTAGATTTGTAAGCACTTCAAAGGTTCCGTCCGCAATCTCGTCTATGATATTTCCTTCTAACGATAATTTATTCAAAGCTGGAACTTCAAAAAACAATTGGTCCTGTAGCGTGAGAATATTGTTCTTGGCCAAGTTAAGAAGTTTTAAAGAGATAAGACCAGTGAAAGTGTCTCGAGAAATCTGAAATACATTCAATTATCATAGTATTTATCGACCAGCAAAACGGTTTGCCCGTTAACCGTTACTGTTAATGTAAAATACCAGACCACTTACCCCATAAATTCCGTTAGATGACAAATCCAAAGACTTTAAATTTTTGAGATGTCGAAATGCACTCGGAGCTAATTCTTCAATCACATTTTTCTGAAGATTAAGATTTTCTAATTCGAAGAGCTTATCGAAAGTCCCCAGTGTAATCCTAGTCACCTCATTCTGCCCAAGTTTAAGAGTTTTTAATTTTTGGAGTGATTTGAATGAGTCTAACGAACGGATTGAGTTTCCAGTCAAATCTAAGTCTTGCAGCAATGATAGACTTCCAAAGTCAGAAAATGATGTCAATTTATTCAAGGACAGTTGTAGTGTCTTCAATGAACGAAGGTCATTCCAAATTCTTGGTGGAAATGTCGATAGTTGGTTTTCAGAGAGGTCACTTTAATCCAATGATATTTCATGAGACAAACATAAACAATTTGAACATTGAGATGGACAATTTTGACGTTTCGCGTGTCTTACAGTGTTTCTAAAGAGTACAGTTGCCAAAAGATTCGTGGGCTTAGTGAATCCAGTTGGTTTCGATGAATGTGTCTAGAATTTAGAAAATACTCCATTTTTAAAATCGTACTTTTGTATTTAAACTTCGGAAAAACCATCCAATCTACTCACAAATATTTCAAATCTCCCAAGCTGTCAAAAATTGTGTCCGGCAGGTAATCTAGTTTATTATTTGATAAATCCCTTGAAAAGAAACGTTCAGATTTGTTCATTGTTCGATTATAAAATGCCATAATTTGATATTCGGTCAATATTCTTACAGTTGAGTCAATTCCGTGAGTCCCTTAAAAATACGTGGATGAATTGCCTCCAGACCATTCGACCCAATATCCCTATTCAAATCACTCTTGAGAAATTAATGAATTTTAATTGGAATAAATTATAAGGTTAACCCACAGAACCCTAGTGTTGGATGGAAGGGTTTGATTTTCAGGAATTTGGAAAAGTCCACGATTCCAACAATTAACTGACAGACTTGGTGGAGCACAACTACAAGGACCTGTCATACAATCCACCCATCGCCAATTGTTTGTAGAAATCTGCCAAACTTTATTTTAGACCAATAAATAAAATTAATGAATTTATAATTTTAATTTATTGTTCAAATTATCTCTTGCCGTTTTGTTCCAAGGAAGTCACTCTCCGCTCCAATGAAATAATTCGTTGTGACATTTTTAGAATTGCTTCAAATGGATTGGCATCGGCATTTGCAATTGACACCCTCCGGTGTTCAACAATTGGATCATTTTCTAATGTATTTGGCAAATCAGAATAATCTGTGCCATCGTTACTACTAGTATACACAGATCCAAATAATCCCAACAGTGAAAAGAGAGTCCGAATAGAAATAGGATTGAACATAATGAGAAATGAATGAATTAAATCAAAAATATTTTAAAATAATTTGATTTTATAATGGAAACTCAGTTAAAATTAAAAATTATTTAGTTGATGCAAGCTTCAACCCACTACTGGTGCATTTTGTAGTAAGAAATCTGTGTTTTTATTATAAAGTGCCATGCCGTTGACCGACTATGTATGTAGATTCGCTTTGTGACCTCGTTGACCTTAATTTTTGCATGCGAATGTTTATTTCCATGTATAGTAGTAGTAGTAGTGGAATAGTGTCACGGTCAGCAGGTCATCTAATCAAATCTTATATTTGAGTCGTATTTAATTTACCCTACGTGTCTTGTAGTACTATGAAATCAGATTTAAATTGACACATGTTAATTTATCAAAATTAGATTTGATTGCTTTTGTAAACTGAATGAATGAAAGGAATTTCAGGCAAACTGAAATTTTCTCGTTTTTGGATGAATTTTGCGTATCAATGAAATCCTACTGTCAATTTACAACTAATTCTCTCCATTGCGCATTGCACTACCCGAAAATCGACACCTTGTATAAGATTTGCAGTTCTAGAAAATTTCCAGAAAAAACACAGTGACTTCTGTCCGAGTGAAAAGGAATCCTACTTCTTTCCCTTATTAAAACCAGAAATCGTACTAAAAATCCAAAATTCACACTCATAGGAGTGTTATTCCTAATTAAAAATGTATTTCTGTTCTTTTTATTCAGTTTTCTGAAGTAAAATAGTTAACAGTAAGTACGTACGGATTTTCGATGTCGTTTTATTTTGCTCGGCGGATTTTACTAAGGCTTCAGTTTGCATGAGTTTTAGAATAACTGCTGAAACTCTAACTAAATTTGCAAAATTCAATATTTTATTCATATAATGATTTATTGTATGTGTATAAGAATATTTCCTTGCATTACAGTGCATGGTTAACAATTAAACCCCTTGGGGCACAGAACAATAAACTTCCTTGATTCTATTCATCAACTTTCATTAAACACTCTTATATTTCATTACGAAAAATCTAGACTGAAACTAAAATTATTTAAGATTCTGACCTGAAATTTTATTTGTGTAAATGTAGCTAGCTAGCTAATGACATGAGCAACTTTCCGATTTTGACGGAATGTGTAAATACGATGTCTCCGGTTAGGTGTTTTTAACATTTTATAACATTTTTATAGATTCTATAATATTTTTTCTTGGTTCAGTAAATTTTTCTCTCAATAATTTGATTAAACACTATAATATATTTTTGGGTTTATATAACATTCTATGTAATTGAAAAGCTAACCTGTATTTCCGTCCGTTCGTTAAGAGTTGCATTAAAACCTCGTTATAACGTAGCAATTATATTCAGACAACAATGTGTAGAACAAATTTTCTTTTCCTCAGGGTATTCAGATTTCGTTCGTTATATCGAGAGTACGTTAGAACGAGGTTTTAGTTTTACGAGTATAACAATGATCTATGGACTATGTAATACCTATTAAAGTCCACGTCTAAGGTCATTTAGTTTCATCAGTGTACATTAAAGTTGTTCCACCTGCCCCTGGTGGGGTTGGACTTTTAAGACTAGTTCGTTCATTCGGCTGCTGAGTTACTGGAGGTGACCCTTCCTTGACTGGAGACGTAGAATTGGGAGTTGGATACGGATATGGCAGTGCAATCGGTTCTGATGATCCTGACCCTCCTGCCTTGGCTTGAGGCTGACTTGTAATTATTGGTGATCCGCCGGGCTTGGATGACCCAGGTGTGTCATCCTCATTCTGTAATGTTTTCAAAATGGGTTAGAATTTTTTGAGAGACATTTTTAACCAAATTGATAGTACTTTAAATTAATACCTGCTGTAAAGTGGTGTAGTCTTGTCCCTGTACAGCCTCTTGTTCATCTCCAGTCTCTTCATCTTTTGGTTTATATTTTCCACAGCAGAAATTACAACAGCAGCAACAACAGCAACAGCAAAAGCATCCGGTGAAGATCCCAACACAACAGAAGAGGAATTTAAACCATTTGGAATTTAATTTGAAAAATGTGTTCGCACTCTCTTCATCAAATTGTTCAAAAATATAAAGGCCTAAACTCCCATAGCTATCGTATATTTTTCTTTTATTCACGTCAGACAAGACACGATTTGCACGGTTGACTTCCTTGAACTGCAATCAAAAATCAATCAAAATCAGTTGTTAGTACATTTAATTTTATAGAAATTCATAGATCTAAATGCTTCGAAACCCAAAATACATTACTCGGTATAAGATATTATCAAATGCTGCATTTACTAGGAGAAATTTACCAAATTGTACTTTGTAATTCCTGTAATTGGAAAAATGATTCTATTCTGTGTAGGTACTAATTATGAGCAACCGACAAAAGTTTCATCAACAAAGTTTCGAAACAAAGAAATGTGAAAGTTCTTTTTGGACCGATGCCAATTATTCTGCAACAGAGGTTATATTATTTGGTACTAGGCAAAATCATAAGTAAATAAA
Organism: Protaphorura tricampata; assembly: GCA_034698835.1. NCBI lineage: Eukaryota > Metazoa > Arthropoda > Collembola > Poduromorpha > Onychiuridae > Protaphorura > Protaphorura tricampata. The sequence continues at coordinate 20,214 of JAQGCB010000565.1, forward strand.
TTCGTCTTTAAGAGCGAGGCTACGAAATAGTTGTTGATAATATCTTACCAACCTCAACAAAGCTAAGAAAGAGTTAATTAACTAATTAAGAAATTGAAATTTATGAACCGGATGCCACAAGATACGTAAATATGGTGACTTTTTTTCTACCACGTAATGTTAAAATTATTGTCATTTACCGTGATCACATTAATATACAGTCTTAGAAAAAGTTAAAGATCTTCACCTGATTAGTACAAATAATAATTTTTTAATATGTAGAATCTATTGGAAGGCGCATAATTTCCTAAATCAAAACTATTCGTACTCTTTACTCTTTCTTAAAAATACAATGGACTCTCTATATATCGAACTCGAAAAATGCACCAAAATGTGTCCAATAAAGAGAAAGTTTAATATACAGAAAGTG
>JAQGCB010000566.1:0-20613 GCA_034698835.1 Protaphorura tricampata
CCACTGCAGCAAAGCATTGAGAATTGAAAGCATCTGTAATGTCTGAAATATATTTAGGATAACGTCTTTTCATATCATTTATTAATCCACCGAATGGTCGCCCAGTCTTCAGGAATGGACTTCCAATCTCATCCTTTTGTTTTTTTACTCCATTTCCTAGAGACAATTTTGTATTAGGATAATTCCTATTTGAATTAAGGTATTGGGCAGAAATAATTGCTAAAAAGAATACACACAACTACAACACGCACCTGATGCATCTGGCCTAGTGACCAACTCATCTTCTTCAGAAATTGACTCTGCAATTACGCCTGAGTCTCGTCTAAATTTATTCCGAAGACGAATGGACATATTTTTTTCTTGTAATTTATGCCGAGACAAAAGGTCATACGAATCCCAATTCCCAGGGGAAATAGTTATACTCTCATCCAGAAATTGGTTTATTCCTCCTATAAGGTTTCCAAGTCCTCTCGCTGCGATTGCTGTATCGTAGAAGTCCTGTTACGTACAAATGTCAAATAATTCTTCACGTTCACATTTCATTTTTTAAAACTTATGGATAAACATTTTTTTGCAGTTGTCAAAAGTTGACCAGCCGATTAAGGTCTTTGTTAGTTTCTTCAGCGAACTTGAGTGATAAGGTATCACCAAGAGAGGTCAACTTTCGATGTTGTTCCGCGATACCTCGGATAGCTAATTACTAATTACGATTAGATCTCATTCTCACTAACAATTCTCCAATCTGCTTTCCACTCAACCGCCGCCGGGGACCTCATATTTTGTCGGAATCAAGAAGTTACGACGAATCTACCTAATTAAATGTCAACTAACTACGGACTAGCAAGGTTCGGTTGGTGTAGAAAGGCGAATTTTTTTTCTACGATCTTCTAAAATCTAAAGCTATACTAGTACTAGTTTTATAACTATTGTTGTTAGAGGGAAAGGTATGAAGTATTGTGTTGAGGAAAGTGGTTTGCAATCGCAGGAATGTATTAACTAACTAAAGGGTGCCTATTCGAATTAATTATAAGCACCCTATTTGACATAACTACTCACGCGACATGACATCAAAGCTCCGATTGCCCGTCCAATTTCTAGTTGATCGATGTCCATGTTGAGAGGGACAAGCAAAATTGACAAAAAACGTACAGGAATTGCAACCTGTTCAAACAAATGAATTAAAATGTAGTTTCCAAATGGTGCATAACTTTGAATAACTTACCTCTGTCACTTCTGGCATAATGGAAGGTTTTAAAAGACGAATAAATATAATGGTTGGTTTGATGAGAGTTTCAATATCTCCGACCATTACGACTGTTGCTTCAGCATCTGGTGGCAAAAGATCTCGAAGACTATTTTTCTTCAATTTAGATTTAGAACCGCCTAACTCATTCGAAACATTCTTGCTGTTCACCTCGATCTACAAATTCCAGGAAATGTTGTCTCAGTTTATATTAATTATGTAGTTTTTAATTAGTGCTGACTCACATTAATAGATTCTCGTCGAGGTTTCAAAGAATCACGTGATCCAAGTCCAACTTTAATGGAAGTTTGTTGGACTTCAGGTGAACTACTCAAACTCATTTGTTGGTTAGAAACACTTGACTGTCTCCGTCCTTCTGCAGATGAACCCATGAATCCTTGTCCAGACACAATTGACATTGAACGTTTTCTTTCATCAAAAATGCTCTGAAATATTTTAAGAGATTTTTGAGATTTTGACCCCGAGGAGAGTTTATGTCATATTTTTTTGGCGTCAAACCTGAAGTCCGCTAGTCCCGAGTGTATTGACTACTTTCTTGAGTTTAATCCAACCTCTTTCTTCTTCATCCAATTGTTTATGTTTGCAGAGTAGAGTTGAGATTATTTGAGGCATTTCATTAAGTCTTATCAAACTTCTAGCTGCAAGTTCTTCGGCGACTCGAGAAACAACTCCAAGTATATTCGTCTCCTTTAAATCTGTCAACAGAATCCCTAGGGACATGACAAAATTATAAAGTTTAATTTTCTGTATAATACATGCAGGGTGGTTCACAGCTTCGAAGAAAAAAAGTTTGTTCAGTCCTGGGAGCCTGTTTAAGTTTACGAAATGTCTAATTTCATTTAGTTTCGGGAAGCTACTGTGATTGGCGAAAGTAGGCTGAAAATGTGATGAACCACCTTGTAAAACGTGGGGAGAGTTTCATTATTTTCTCGTCGAAAAGTCGAGGGTTTACGGTTGGACATATTTGTGACCCAAATTGTTCCTTGGCTTTGTTAAAATGACAAACGGTTCAATTTTCTTAGTTGGTCAATAGTAATAAGCTGTTCTGATTTGTGGGTCAATAATTCATCAAGATTGGACAGGACAGGGAGTCTCATAGATAATTTCCATCTCCCTTGCTAGAAACTTATGATATAGTGATATAGATACCTTCACAATTTTGTGTGTAATATTGCAGACGGTTTAGGTGAAATCCCATTTTATGGTATACGTTGCTGATATTGTATTTAACCTGATTTGCTGATTTCTTTTATTGGAGAAATTGAAGCGGAAGAATGCCTGACTCATCTCAATCTCATGCCTCTGTATTCTTGTTGTTCTGTGCTTGTTCTATTTTCAAAGATTCCTATTTTCAATTTTACAATAGGAGCTGATTCATAAATTGCTCGTTCAGGTAAAGGGATAAAGTAATTGTTCTCTCCTGAATAGAAGGAAGAAAAGGCCAGGCCTGTGCAGGTGCACGGTGAAGTGAAAATACGAAAGATTCAATTTTATTATGCAAATTGAGTTACATATAGTAGTATAAAAAGACACCCTTTGAAAAGTGGAGTTCAATTGTTGGGCTCATGTGCTTGTGTATAGAAAGGATGAGGAGAAAGCAAACTTTCACTATTCCTTTCACCTGCGCTTTTTCTACACAACTTTATTTGATAAGCTCGGGAATTCAATTCTCAACGGGAATAATGTGTTTCACAGAACGTTTTACTTAACTAACTACGAACAAAGTGTAGATCTCACTGTTTTTTATTAGAATAATTACGTAGTGTTTGTGCATTTTGTTACCATTTGTTTCAATGAGTTGTCGAAGTGTTGAGATGGAATTGAATGTCAAGGATGCTATATGAGGATGACCCCAACGATCTCCATCTCCTTCCAAGTCTTCTTGATATTTTATCCAACGTGAAATTTCCTTCCATTCTGCCTCTCCCGTCGACTCTTCATTCAGACTCAGGACATCCAGTTGAACAAATCCATACTGTGAGTGCAAACAACCATGCAAAATTCCATGAGAGCGGCAGTAATTGATTCGTAAATTAGCCTTTAATTAGTTTTCATGCAAAGAGAATTCTAGGGCACACGTACTAAGCAAGTAGTAAACCCACAGGCCACAGACTACTCTCTCTATCTAAATAATTTATTGATTTTGGGTTTTGGGAAAAACAAGTAGTAAGTAGGAGACTAGGACTAGGACTTTGCCCTCGTTTCCCATCACATTCCCTTACATACCTCTTGAGCTTTCCCATCCGATGCCAAATAGTCCTTGTAAAAGTCTTCACAGATTTTGGTTGAATCAATACTACAACTTCGAGTTCGTATGTATTCGATGGCTAAATTTCGACGTTTAGACGTTTTCCGACTATCACCTCGTTTGAGCTTTTGTTGTTGTTGTTGTTGTTGTTGCAGCCGTTGTTTCTGTTGTTGTTTCTCTTCAGCGATTACAGGGAGTGCGGAAGTTAGTCCACTCCCAACGGCGGCTGAGTATTCTGCACGCCTTGTTTTGCTAGACCCGATATTGTCAACAATGTGCGCACCACTTCCTTCCATCAAAATCGTATGTTCTCCCCTGTATTGTTGAGTTGAACAATATTAATTTGAGTGGATTCGGATCGTGCTCAGAATAGACATTAATTAATTTTTAATTGTCATTTCCGACCGGAAGGCATGCTTGAATCAACATCAGTGTACTATCAAGAAATATTAATTAGAGAGAGGATTCTCGGATCGAATAAGTTTCATCTGAAGCTGCCCTTTCTTAGAAATATTGCCTCATTGTCATTTGGGTCTGGTTCTTGTAACTATAGAAAAGCAAACCCCGAGTTGTCCAGGTCCAATTTTCCCAGTATTGGAAATTATTTTCAAGTATTACTTCTCTTGTACTCGAACCCGAACTAACACCCACGGGAAGCACTAATTAGAAAGTTGGCTGTTGTACATATAGAGTGTTGACATAAAGTCAACCGAGTACTTCTAATTGGACATTATTGTTCTTTTATTTTTAGCACTTCCTCTACAGTATTCGCAATAACATTGCTCATACTCATAAGCTGACCTTTTATGAAATCAAATTAAACAGACCCACTCACCTTTCGAATTCTAAGCTGGAAGGACTCTTTTCCTGGAAATCTGCAAACAATAATTCATTATTAATACGAGCAGTCCAGTGCAACCTACTCAAACTCAAAGTTCAACTTACTTAGAAACTATATTAGGGATTCTACAAAGGTTGTTATTCGCCTAATTTATCGATTCTTCAAGTTCTTCCCAGGTTACGAATTGAAATCTGACTACTAGTCCAGAGTATTACAAAACCCAAGGGCCTAAATTCATTTCCCATGTTCGCGTTCGCATTCAATTCCAACTTCCAAGTATTTTGTTGTTAGGATTATTGGGACAAAGCACGTGGAGAAATCATACAATTTCACTTCATAAACGTCAGTTGAAGTTAGGTGATTTGAGTATTGTGAGATAGAGAAATTGGAGTTTGAATTCGATTAAGGGTCTTATTCATGTACATAATGCACGTGTTTATGTGACATTAATTAATTTCATCATTTCAATTCAACATCTCTTTCTTCAACTACCTACGTTAGTCGTGGCCTCGAAATCTAATTTGAAGGTTCGGAGAATGATAGATGATGATTGTTGCGTGGTGACCTATTTATAGAGTTTCTATGAATGTGTTTTGCTTTCTAGGGAATCAAATGTCAAAATGTTTTTCTGTTGAATTAGAAGGAGTAGAATGAGAATCTGAGCACAAAGTTTTTCTATTTTTTATTATTCTAAAAATTGGATGCCACGTAGGAGTCTGAGGTCTGAAAAAACTTCTTTGTTTACTTTGTTTGGAAATAAGTTTTAAGAGTTTTAATGCTGGTAAAAGAAAATTCGATTCTGTGGGTTTTGTAGAAACTATTTTTGTTATCATTTTGAACAAATAAGGACTTTGACTTCATAGAATAGAATGATAGAGTCGTCCTTAAACAAAATATACGTTTCCTCGAAAAACTTTTCGCAGACATTACTCAGGTTGCGGATGATTACAGGGTGCGTCAAACATTGGCAACCTTCTAGGCTAACTTTTGTTTTTTGGTTTATATAATTCATCATCGAACGTATAACGTACATGACAATTTTGTAAACAATGGTGAGATTAAATTTTGATATTTTGGGCAGAACAGTCGTTACAACGGGAGCGGACTCCTTGTCAGTTCTCGCCAATACCATGCAGTTTCGAAAAGGCACGGAGAAAAAACAGTTAAGAGAGAATTGAATCGTCCACACTTGGGTTGGTTTACCTAACCATTACGTAAGCACTTGTTCCAATAATTCCGCACTTTTTTCGGCTACTTCTGTTAACTTTGGGAAAAAATTTTTTTTTGGAGCTGTGAAAAGGTGAAAGTTCGGTGAAAGTCAACTTTGGCCAAATTGTACAACTAATACTTCGATATTTTCGTTTCACGTGTTTAGATTCTGAGAATGTAAACGTTATGAATCACCCTGCGTAGTGTAAGGCGAGATGACAGTTGTTTATTATGTACTTAGGTTTCGGAAAGAATGGATAAAATCTCTTCCTGAGTACTTTATCCCTTAATGGATTTGAAAGGAATGAAGTGAAAGGATTTTTTGAAGGCTAAGATCCTAACATATTACATCGTCATCTCAACTTATTTTTCAAGTACTTGTTCAAATTCAAAATGTTCGTGTTTGTGTGTGTGTGTTGTAATAGGAATGCATGTATAAATATGCAAGATGACAAAAACTAGATGCGACCTGTCATGTCCCTGTCATGTTCAATTCTGGAAGCCAGACTGATCAATAAACTGCTTAAAACGTACTCATCCATTAAATCAAATTCTTGTGGAAATACAGAGTGTTCAACAGATAACATAATGCAGGAAGAATCGGTAAAATATCAACGTGATAGGAGAATTTAGAATTATATAAGTCAACACGTTGTGTATTTTATTGAACACCCTGTACAAAGTAAACAACCCGTATATTTGTTTGCAAATTAACATGTCACTGCAAATAGTTGTGAAAAGTTAACTGAGGTATGTGGGCACAATTCCAGGTCCCTATCAAATCTGGCATTAGATTTTTTTTTGGGTATTGGAGTTGCCCGAATAATACTATCGAATTTAGGTCATTTCGCTATTGGAAATTCTGTAAGCGGATCCAATCAATTCGAATCGAATTTAGGTCGGTGGAGCATTGGAACTACCCAATTCGGAAAATTCAGCTCGGACTGCGCCGTAATTGTTTACATTTTGCAGTTTGTTAGAAAATGTACTCACATATAGGTTAGGTTGATCGGCTCACTGATTGTTCGACAATCCAAACACAGTATAATATTTACACAAAAATCCTTATGTTTAAAGGGTAACGACCAGCACGTAGAGTTTTTGGACATACACATAGGGAAAAAGTTTCTACAACAAAATTATGCACACCTGTCTAGTTTGACTCCTGGAATTCAACTGATTTGAGACTCCAGGACTGGCAATGCCCGGATAACAAAAATACCCGAACCGATTTTAACGAAAGCTAAGCCTTGCATAATAATATTAATTGAGTTCCACACGAGTGGAAAGAAAATACTCATTAAAAAGTTATTTACCAATTTCCAAGTTGTCAGATGGGCTAGAAGTGCTCCGAGGGGGTGAAACATCAACAGTGCTAGAATTTCATCATTAAGAGAATCAAATTATGTAATTATAAATGTTATGAATTAAATCGATGTTTTGAAGTGAGGACAAGTTACGAAACACATGGATGGATAGAACAGGTGAACCATTGATTTAATGTACATGTTATGCATGGAGCTAAGGTCCAATTTCGTAAATAATTAATAAGGTTTCGCAATATATCTCACCTGCCATTCCGACTTGAGCTCTCATTAGTCGTCGGTGACGTAGCACTCGTACTCTCCGGTGATTTCATGACTTTGGTTTCCTTATTTTTTCAGGGATATAAATAAATCAGGTTTTATGACTAAATGAGTCGTGTGCGTGTGACCTAGACCTTTAAGTTTGCAGGGTGCCAAATATTCGATTATTCATGCATTATTTTGGTAGTCCGGAAACTAACATTGGACACAAACATACGCTTCTCTAGAATATCTTATTGTGATTGGGGGGAAATGAATTTATTTGGGACCCTGTAGTCAACTAGTTTGTTTTTACCATAAGAGGGTGATAAGGTTTGACGGAGTCATCAGAGTCTTTGCCTTTATTATCCATTTTCTGTCTCGTGCTTTGAGTTTTGTTTTTATTGTTCTGAGAGTTCTGACTGCTTATTGATGAGAGAGGAACCACGGCCGTGCCCAAACACCTTTGCTTGCTTCGAATTCGATATTAATGTGAAGGTGACCATTTATAGGTTACACGATGACGAATAGAATTTGAGTGAAGTAAGAATTGCAGTTTGCAGTTGGTTGTTGAGTGAGTTATAACGAAAGGAAGGAAGAAAGGGAAGAAATCAGTATTATGGATTATCAATTGAAATGCTCTACTTTGTAAATAGACCGTGGATTAATGCAAATGCAAATGCCTTGATGTTGAAAGGAAGAAACCCACGAAACGAACAAAGGGTAAAAGAATCGAAATCGCAATCGCTGTCGAATTCACAAGTGCTTCTCGTGACGTAAGACACGAGTGAAAGGATCTGTCCGTCTTCTTCCACAATGTAGTCGTGGTTTTGATGGTGTCGGTGTTGATTTGCTATGTTCAGAATCCTTCTACCAGTTGAGACAACAAACTGGAATTGGATTTCTGAACGATTTTCCTCGATGCCCATGACTGAAACAAAATCAAAACTGGCGTTAATTAATTTGAATTTAAATATATTGAGTCCTACGGGAATAAGATGCAATTCAATGCAGAACAACAACGTCTTCCCTGAGTGTAAATATTTTCTACCTACTTTCAACTCATTGTCAGTCGGCAGTCTAAGGTTAAAGTTCTCGTAAACAAGTGAGATTACATTTGTGTATACGCAGCTCAATTCTTTAGTTACTGATAAGGAGAAAAATCTAAACGCTCGACTAAGGGGGTCAAGATGTTATGAACAGCCCTGTACATCACAAACTCGGCTTTCTTGGAACATATTAAATTCGGGACAGTAGTGGCAATATTTTGGTTTTCCTTTACACAATTGTCGTTACTTTTTTGAAAATAAATATTTCATACCTTAATGCGGAGGATAATTTTCAAGCAATTCATCTCAATTATGAAAATGCGACTTTCCTTGTCAACTCAATGGGTTTGAGAGCATGCACATAGGAGAGGCACATAAGTGTTACGAGCCGTCAGAAAAGTCGTTAAAGTTAATTTTGTATAACGAACACTCGAATATAGCTTACGAGCTCCTTCGGGAATACCTCATACATAAGTTATTCTGTTCACCAATTATTTTGAATACTGCAAATGGAAACGACCCTAGGTGACAATTTGCCCATTTGAATAAATCGTCCATGTTCCATTGAATTTTGCACTTTCCCTACATACATACATAGAAATCGGTAATTCTTGATCACTGTGGCATGTAAAATTTGATTTGCCTATGTGTATTAGACTCATCCAACCATGACTTTCACTGCTGTATTCCTATATGGACTATACTGTAGTATTCCGTAATAAACTGCTTTTCGTCTCTACTGGTTCGCGTTAAAAGGATTTGCTTGCGTGCAGTGAACAGTGGACAGATTCAATTTCAGGTTTGGAAAGGAACATTGGACTTAATTGGAGGTGACATGACATGTGTTAAGAGTGGACATTGTATGGGGTCGTAAAGGTTTGGGAACTTTCACCGAATTGTGTCAGTTGCATGTCCGAGGCAATCAAACCAGAAGAGGAATTGAAGTGTCAAGTATTTGTCAGTACTTGTAGCGTAGCATGTACTTTGTTGTAAACCTGTACTTACATTTATCCTGATTGCGTAGCATTGCATTGTGTAGCACAACTAAAGAGTGCTTCATAATGTATTTTCTGTACTATACGTACACTTACTAACATAAACGTTAGTTGGAAATTGTGGATGAATTCTTTTGTACTGCCTTGTGACTATGTGAAGAAAAGAAAGTAGGAAAGAAAGGAGAGTGGTGATTTAATGAGAGTTCTTTTCCTTGGATCAATATACTTACAAGATTAACCCGAGACCCTAAGCCCGTCAGTTTGTCAACACTACTGGTTGAGGTTGAATTGTGAGAACATAATAATTAGAATTCATGAGTTGCGTTTTCCTTTCCCCACGGAAAAGAGGTGTCAGTGTCGCCAAGTCATTTGAAAGTTTACAAATCATTAATTTTTAATAGTGTACACAGTCCTATGTATTCCATTGCATTGTATTTCATGTGTGGCTTGTAGAACGACAGGATCAGAGGGGAGGCTACGGCTCAAGAGTCAGCCAAACCTGACGAACGTGGCAGTTTTCTCTACTCATGGGACGCCTAGGGATAGAACGACCAGGAATGACCTGCCAATCATTTTCTCTGCACTTTCTTCATTGCGTAATAATGACTCACGAACGAGTCGTCAACTTGATTGATACTCTTTGACTGTTTGTATTAACTCAGCGTCTCCTGTATTTTTAGTATTACAACAACTACATTATTTACAACACGCTTCGATTTTATTTTGGCATTTCAGCTTGAGCACTTATTTTAATTAAGTGTTCAGTTCATTTTCCAGTCATATTTATTTATTTATTCATTCAGTCATAGCCTCATAGCACGACTGGACGATTTCCAAAAAATGGGACCTTATGTCGGCAGAAGCCAAAGTCACATTTGCGATTAATCACATTATAATTACAATAACTGATTTTAAAGATTGATCATATAAGATAGAACCTCAACCCCTGGAAGTAAGATAATTTCAAAGTCATTTTTTTCCACTGCCTGGTTTTACAAGGTAGCTCGTGGTATTTCGGTGGAGAAATTTTAGGCACTTTTCTCATGAACCTCGTTAAGGTAAGAGTACCGTACGAAAAGCGTTGTAAATAAACACGAATCTTACGTATGCACACATGCTTTTTCTGCATAAGTTAGCCTTCACTTAATATCTTGCATGCAATGTATTCGATAGTTTATGTTTCGAGTTTCTGATTTAAAAGTTTCCCATCGGAGCGGTGTCAGACGTAACGATGTAACATAAAAGTTAGTCCATCTCCAACACATAGAATAATGATGTTGACGAAACTCTACACTTTTGGCGTTGAAAAATAGGATTTCTCTGAATTTCCATGTTAAAAGTATTGAAAGTTACGAAATATTTCATTCCATGCGCCATGGAATACATTAACACGATCCTTCATTCTAAACGTATAATCGATTTGCTGCGGAGTGTAGAGAAATGAAACCTGTCAAGTTCTTTCATAGCGTAGAAGTTTATCAATTAATGAGCATAGTTGTACGTACAATATTAATTTCGAAAAGGCACTATGTGCTGTACTATCATTTTTCGACGCTGTTAATAATCTAAACCAAATTATATGTACCGTAGTACAATGGATTTTAAATTATGATGCTCTTAGTGTCCTTTGCATTATTGTCTAGCCTATGAATAAATATTTGTGTTAGAAAATAATTATAGCGTAGTACTGGAAAACTGTTCCAGAAGACGCTCGTGGCAAACAAATATTACATTTAATTTAGAGGGACATTTAATAAATTAATTACTAGTTATTATTCCAAGGGAACCAAAGGTAATGTCGATATTTCTGATTCTACGGAGGTACTATTCTCGCAAAGTTGCACCTTGATTCAAGATATTCAATGTAATGTAACGCGTTTTGTTACACAATACAGAATTTCCACACATACAGTTAATTTGCATCTCGATAGTTCAAGTGTTCGAATGTCCGGGTTATCAAAAGTTGTACTGTATTATTTTCTGTTCGTATTCAACTAAAATCCAGTGATATTTTTGGCTTAAATTAAACCCAAAAATTGTCTGTCCTTCTCACTGAACTATTCCGATTAAGTTGAATCTATTGTAAATATTTGTTATGGGTTTTGTATACTCCTAGTATTGGTCACGACTAAATTGACTCTCAACAGCGAGATCGATCTAAAACCCGCAAGATCGGTCAGTTCAATTTTTCTGAATTGTATTAATATGAGGGGTTTATGGGTGAATAAAATTGTCTGTGTACTCAGGTCACGCAGCGCGGCGGACGTGCAATGCCCAACAATTTTTTGGAATGGGAAAGTAACAAAGAATTTATTCTCTGTATTTGCAGCCTTTCCGTGGCCCGATTTTTATATTCCAAATTTTTATGTTCGTACTTATTCAGAACTGTACATTCGGAGTTAAGTATCTCTTGTCCGGGTATTTACGACAGGTAGTAAATTAACTAATACTACATCCCATAAGACAAATATTGTTAGTTACGAAAATCATTAAATGGAGGAAAACATTAAGATTTGAGTATTAATTCCTCATTCTGACAAATATTTTGATTACTTCTGTCATGCCAGTCTTTTAGTCTGATTTACGAAAGGAATTTACAATTAAGATGAAGTGGAAAGTAGTCATCTTCTATTATTATTCACTACAACTACGACTACGACTATAAAACATTCCAAAGGGAATATCTTGTCATTAAAGGAATTTCGGATTTCATTAAATTCAGGAGTTGTTTCTGTCATATTGACTTCCTTTGAAGAAATTTAATATTGCATTCACAGAATCCCAGAATCCCAGTACTGCATTAGATGAGATTGAATGATTATGACTATGACAGTCGTCCGTCGAGCTCTAGTTAATTCCAGAATCACTCTGCGTCATTTCAGAGCTGTTCGAGCTTTCTCCACGGGAGAAAGCACACAAGGGTTCCCCATATCTGATTGAAAAGGCAAAATTCTTATTGTTTGTCTACTTTTAATTGTCGTAACTGACAGGAAATTTACTAATGATATTTTATTGAATGCTTAGGTTCTACTGAAGTGTCCATTGATCTCCTTACATTCCATGCCTTCAAATATAGAGTTTGAAGGGATGACGGAAATCAAGGGCTTTCGTTTTATGTTCTTTTCTTATCACCGAGAGGTGGGTTGTGTTGTAGAAAGACGCTGTCTAAACCATGCCTCGTAGAGGAAGGAAATTACACGCCCATGCCAGTGATTGTTTTTAAATTACACGGCTATTAACTTCGAGATTCCAGGATAAGAAATGAAATTGGAACCACTCCCCCCACCAATCTGCTATGTAAGGTGTGGAGTAGGGTGAAAGCAACGTAGGCAAGCCACGGGGAGCCTTGACGCTGACGCATTCCTTTGTGAAAGCGGAATTATGGTTCATGGTTCAATGCCGTCCGCAATTGAACATCCAAATCTTAGAATGAGTTTGGCAGAAAGGATAGTTCCATTCTATTTGGAATTGGAATTGGAAACAGGATATCCCCATTACTATTATTCAAACACCCGATTTACAGTCAGTAAATTGAAAGACTGATCCTGAGAGTCGAGCAAAAGCCTTGATCGGATTGAAATGCTTGTGTGAATCAAACTCCTCACATTCAATTCATTTTTTTTTGAACTCACTCAGCAATTTCTTAGAACAAATATTTATTTCGTCAGTGAAGCAAACATGAGACGGAAATAAAATTTATACTGTACGTGTACGTAGTACGTACAGTTGAAGATTTTCCACAATATACATAACATATACTACTACATAGTCATACGTAGGACCCAGGGCTACCCAAAATCGATTGGTGACGCAGGCGACGATACATAATTTTCTTTAGGAAGGAGAAGGACCTGAAAAGACAAGACTACCGACATTCACTTTCCACGTTGTCTTTTCTTTCTCGTCTAATGTCTTTAGAAACTGAGATGCTTTCAGAGAAGAAGTCATCGGATATGGATACCCGTCCGTCCGTGGAAACACAATCACTTATGTGACTGGAGGATGCAGTAGGAGCATTTATTTCACGGAAGTAGCAGCTGTGCTGTATTAAAGCAGTTGTCTTTCGTCTACGAAAAGAAAATCGTGCCTCTTTCATAATTGTTTTTACAAGACGGCTCACACCTTATTTCACATTCTCGTCTATAGATTAACAGATTAGGGACGGTCACTTGAGGAAAAAGACTGCACTCGTGACAAATTGCGAATGACCTCATTTGCCAAGTCCATGGAACTTCTGGGAAACCAAAACCAATATACCTATAACATAATACTTTTCAGAGTGACTATACGAGGATGCCAACTTTTATCGGATATATGGAATAATATTATAAAACTTTCTATCCATTCTGTTGAAACTATTCCTTTTTGGTAAAATAATTTTGTTCAGAACGCAGTGCAGCTTTTGAAGTCCTGTCCATTTGAACACTTTTGCCCGATACAGTACTCAAATCTTTTGAAGTCGACGAAATTTAAATTGCTCGAATATGGGAAATGAAGTTAGTATTTTACCAGTAGCATTGCAAAGCGCATTTCTCGTTTGCATGTCAATAAAGAGATGTGTAAAAGAGTTTTGTCATCTGTGGCCCTCGCTTTCTGTATAAATTGGATTATAGTAAATGAAATATTTAATGTACGGTTCCAGCAAACCAACCTAAACCGAACCTTTCGTAACAGCAGGTTTTACGTGTTCCTTACGCACGCGAGAGTTCTCAGCAACTGAAGATAGTATTTTATAAAAGAAACTCGAATAAATGGATACACTTTTATTTTAAATTGTTTGTTGACTCCCTCTGGCTAGTTCTGTGGACTCTTGCAAAAAATGCGTCAAGAAGTATTAGTACATATATTATGGAAGTAGTAATTTCAGCAATACTCCAGAACAAATACAAACGCCCGTTTGTAAACAAAGGAGGAATGAAGTGTATTATAATGATGTTTGACAGTCTCATGCTCGAAGCAATTTGTTGAGAAGAAAATGAAAGTCTAATGTGATCAAAATCATAAGCAAAGCCGAAGGGATTAGAAATTCTCTACATTCCTTTGTACATACACTGCACCGCCGCCTTATAATAGGGAAAAGTGGAATGCGATTATAACTTGTGTAATCCGAACCGTTCATATTCGTAAGACTAGAATGCCTCATTAATTCATACATGGAGATTCAATAACAAGATCCTTAAACTTCACATTATCCAGAAATAATTGTTAAGAATGAAAATGAATTGACGTTTGCCTGATGAAAAGTTGACACAATAATTAGGAGAAAGAGTTTTTGAGGGAAAATGTTTGTTTTATTTTGTTTTGGGGAAAATTGTCTAGTCCATTCTTTGTTCGCACAAGAAGATGCAAGAGAAGAGCGCGAGCGTGATATGGGAAATGTTTTTTGCCGCATTTGTGAAAAGGGAAAGCAAGACGAAACAGAGGTGGCATTCCCAAATAACAGAAAACAATTAATCCTTAATTGCTCGTTTATACTCGTTAGTTCTTATTACTTGGTGCGATATAACTTGTTCAATCCGGAACTATCTGGATAATCTCACTCGAGTACATTATAGAGTTTGAGAACTGATGACAAACTCGTATACCGTAAATGACCGAATAATTGCCGAGGCTTCTGTAGTCGCTTGGGCTCGAATAAACGCTGGATCTTTCTCCATTATTCTTATGGAGAAAGTGGTGAAAGTCTGCGACATTTGTCTCTGGTGGGACAAAGGGCTTTGAATCGGCCATTTACGGTAGATAGAAATTAGATAGTGATGTGTACTGGCATTTTAATTATGTTGAGTGGCTCAGTTGTCTGAGTTTGTTCTAAAATATACTTTACTGTAACGGAAACGTTGTAAGAAATATTTTGAGCCACTGAATCCAGGCCTTTCACCGCTGACAGTATATTTCGACAACATGTGATGATACCTTAGAAATACAAAGGATTTTACGATTTTCGTGTAACTGTCATTTAGTGTGAAGATAATAGGGTTCGATGGATCCAGAGTTAGATAAAACTTGAGCCACAGAACTGTCCGAAGACATTAAGCACAAGATTTCCACCGTGATCCTTTCTTTCTTAAACCCGACATGCGAATACGCCGTAAATTTTTGTTTGTGGTGTACAGAGTAGTTCATAACAATTCCATTATCTCCTGCTTTTTTAAAAAATATGTGAAGATAGTAGATTTTACTCAGGACAAAACGATTCCATTCGAAATCAGGTCACATTCACATTCTCTACATTTATACTTTCCTTTTGTTTGAACTGTGCAACGCCGTAATAACTTAATGATCCACCCGGTAGAAAATTCTAAACTCTGTTCGCGTATCCAGAATGGATTTTGTGCCGTACGAATGTACAGGATCCTGGATTTTGAGTTGAGTAAGGAAATTGTCTGTTGTGCCCGAGTTTCTGTTGTGCCCGAGTTTCGCTTTCCGCGTAAATATTGTATGACATATTTCACTTTACATTCAATTGTTCAAGTTAGGTTGAAAATAGCTGATTTTCATTTGCAATTTTAGTAATTTGATATTATTATGGGAGCACGCAATAGTGATTTCAATACCTTCCTTGACGGGTAACGAAAACAATAGCATTCGTCGTTCGTTTCACATTTCTAGAGAGGCGTAATTCACACAATGACACAATATGAACTCATAAATACAGTGAATGTTCATGAAACTTTTGTCTATTTTTATGGTTTTGGTGTAATTTAATTTGATTGAATTATGATTATTTGGGGTAATCTGTTTTCCTCCCATTTCCTACATCACACTCAATTCACCTCTGGCGGAGGGGCAATTAACCGGCCCGTCTGTCAGTCTCCCTCATTTCCCGTGCCACGACTCTCGTGTGCATGCTAGCCCACACCTTTACCACGCCGTGTCCACAAGGCAAGCATGGTCCGTTCTCGGTCCCATTTTCCTTTCCTATAAATTCTCATGTCCTGTCTCAAACCAACTCACTCACAATTGGCACGGGCAGGCAATAGGTCCTGTCTCTTGTGCAGTCAAGCATCCCCGACTTGCCAGGTAGAACCAAGTACCACGTACCAACCTCTTCCTATTGTGCAGTCAATAATCCGGTGTACTGAATAAATCCCTATCAATTGCATTTTGGTGTACAGTGTTTTGGGGTTTATTGAGTAGCCAGTTTTCTCGTCCCCCGATTGGGACAAATCATTTCGGGATCAATTCCCAGGTTAAAAAACATTAAATAAATAAACATTTTTGCAATTGGGGTTTTATTCGTGTGCTGTGGGATTTACAGTTCCCACAGCCACAATTAATAAAAGTTCTCGTGGGTTTTTACCCACATTTGTGTCAGTACATTTGGGTTTTCACCCACAATTTGTGATCAGTACTTTAGGTTCTCACCCATAATTTGTGTCAGAACTTTTGGGTTCTCACCCATAACATGTGATCAGTGTTTGGGTTTCCACCCATAAGTTGTGATCAGTGATTTTGGGTTTTCATTTTGGTGTCACGGACACCCCTTGATCACATTCAAAATTCATCCGTTCAAATCTCAACCCACACGCTTCTTCACTTGGAAGAGGCGGCTACGGCTCCAGCAGCAGAAGAGGCTCAAGTCCAGCGCCAGCGGCGCTCATTCAAGTGGTCAATTCATCACAAAGTTCTCCCTCCCATTCCAAAAGAAATATTGTGCTCCTGGGCACAGGTCTGGCCAACATCAACGACCACCACGGTCATCCCATCTAGGTATGTGTCTTTGTGGACAGTCTGTCCAAATCCCATATTCATTCTGAAGGATGTACGACCGTATTTGGACTCAAGAGGCGAAGGACACGTGTGTCCGTATGTTGAGTTGGAGGAGTGAGTGGCCCATCCATCTAAGGAGAAAGCAGCTTTCTCCTCACATCCTACACCACCACCACTGCACTCCCAATTCAAATTCTCATCCTCCCTCAAACATCCAGTTCAAGTCCCAAAGACACAAATCATCCCAATTGGCCCCACCTCAAGGGAATTCTACCGAGTGACCACATTTCTCAAGAGCCGCCCCCCACAACATACTGCTTGGAGCCAAGAAAGGCCAACCACATCCTGGTTGGTCACACCCCTGCTAAACCCCAGCAAACCCCATGGCAATCAATGCCAAGGTTCGGTTGGATAATTATTGGAGTTCCCCCTCAACCCCAACCGAATTCAATTCTGGTCGTCAGGCATCGGTTCTCCTGTCCGACCCCATCCATGAAATCAAGAGCTCCCTTCCAGAGTGTTGGGAGTTAGAGGAACCAATCCTCTACCACCATCCGGTCAAACAATGACCACCTTCATCACAAAAGAAATGCCGGTAGGCGCTTTTGCACTCAAGCAAAAGAAAGGCCACAGGCGCTTTTGCACAGTCCGGTCAAACAATGACCAAATCAAGAACTCCCTTCCCCAGTGTTGGGAGTGAGAGGAACCAATCCTCTACCACTATCCAGGTCAAGCAATGACCACCAAGAGGAGAACCACGTTCTCCAACCGGAGCTCAGCAACCAAGAGCGGTCATTCATTCTCCCCGTCGTTCTTAGTGAACAGCATTTTTGGGTCTTTACCCATCGTTCTTCGTGAACAATGTTTTGGGTTTTTTACCCAAGAGCCGGGTCCAACCGGACACAAACCAAGCTCCGGGTCCAACCGGAAACCAACCAAGCTCCGGGTCCAACCGGAAACAAATCAAGCTCCGGGTCCTACCGGAAACAAACCAAGCTCCGGGTCCAACCGGAATTATACCAAGCTCCGGGTCCAACCGGAAACAAAAGGTCGTCCACGACGGCCTACATCGCAGCGTGGAGATGAAAGACTCGTCGCTCTACCGCTCGATTGCTACTCATCCTATCCGGGTCCAACCGGAAAAATCCAGAGACTCAGGTCTCGCCAAGTCAAGTAGCACCCTAGCTACTCATCCGATCTGGGTCCTACCAGGCAGACCAGAGACATCAGCTCTTTGGTAAATCACAGGTCCAGCTGTTTTACTGGAATCCATCCGGGTCCAACCGGAAAAATAAGAAGAGACAATCAGGTCTCATTTCAAAAGGTCATCCACGACGGCCCCCTTTCAAGACTCCAGCCCCAGCTTGGAGATATGAGAGACTCAACGCTCTCACCTGTTCAAAAGGTCGTCCACGACGGCCCCCTTTTGAAGACTCCAGCCCCGCTTGGAGATACTAGGGACTCAGCTCCCTCTCATGTTCAAGACCAGTCGTACACCGTGCGACTCCTTTTTCAAGACCCCAGCTCATCCACTGGGAAATTCAGGAGACACCAGTTCTCATCCATGTTCGGTCACATCAGTTGACCATTTCAGCAGACTTCCAAAGTCTCAAGATCCCCTACCCTCAAGTGTCACAATACACTTGAGTCCAGAAGCCACCCCACGTCGTCCAGTATTCAAATCCCTCAAGACTGCTCCAGTTTTTCCAAGATGAGACGAGTGGCGTCCCTCAGGCTTCAACGCACGGCCAGCCCCCGGTTGACCAAAACCCTTGCAAGCCAACTGGACACAATTCAGTTGGGGAGTTGGACCCAGCTCCAACTCCTATCCTCAAGAATGTCCAACAGGACAAAATTCCCCTGTGACATTGCACAAGTGCAATCCCAATCTGGTCCCTCCTCAACTCAAATCAGTAGTTCGAGGACCCCTGAATAATTTGGAAGCCCAGCCGAGAATCCACACACCGCCCCACTTCCAAACAGGTTGGAATTACGGGCTCATCCCCTTCATCAAGTCATCTCCATGCTGGCCCCAATCTACTCCTCTCCCTCCTCAGGGAGCAATATTGAATCATCGAAGGATCAGATCCCACAAGAAGGAACCCCAAGAAATTGTAGTGTGTCGACGACACACCGAGGTCCCCTCAACGAAACTCAGGGCTCCTTCCCCCCAACGAGGGTCAACTCAACACCCACATCTCCCCGAACGAGTGTGGACTACGTTTGACTCTACTACTGAGGTTTCGCACCGGGCGGAACCCCCATGACCATGTTTCACATTTCCCCCTCATCCGTCTTTCTAGTGGCCTCAACAACCTGTCGGTGCTCACCCTGGACCTTCCTCCTTGGTCGACCCCTGGTTGCCGTCCAACCGGACTCAACCACAACGCAGATTCCAAACTCAACCGGTAGCTGCCATCCAAAACTTCTGGACATGGTGGAGCATGGATCACTTTTTCCCATTCCATTCACACCACAAGCCGCGCTCACCAGCCCTGACTATCCAAATGGGAAGGCTCATCCTCCTCCTACCCGAAACCAACCCAGTTCCCCCAGAAGAAACCACTCGACCGACCTTGTCCAAAATTGTTCGGGATCCGACTGAACCTCACACCACTATTGAGAATCCAGCTGGGACTATTCCACAACACTCCAGTGTCAAGAATTCCAATGTCCCACGCCATTACTGAATCTCCCACTTCGTCTCCTCAGTCCTGTTTTTCATTTCAGGCTAGGGGATTGGACTTGGATTGATTCAGGGTCCCCTGCGGGCGGAATATATTCGTGAAGCTTTTGTCTGTCAAAATTAGTGTTTTATCATCATTAGTGCATTATCATTTGTGTGTGTAATTCAATTTATGATTATTAGGGTAATCTATTTCCCCCCCCATTTCCTCAATCACGGAGTCTACACACTCCGCCCTATCTGGCGGCGGATCCTATTCGTCTGTCCACACCTTTTCCTTCCTCTGCCACGTACTCCGTGTGCACGATGGCCCACACCTTCACCATGCCGTGTCCATAAGGCAGACAAGGTCCTTTATCTGTCCTTTCCTCCCTTATAAATTTTCATGTACTACTAAATTCAACTCACTCGCAAGCTAGAATAGAACCAAGTACCACGTACCAACCTCTGTCTCTTGTGTAGTCAATTATCCGGTCTACTGAATAAATCCCTTCAAATTGCAGTTTGGTGTATTGTGTGTTGCGTTTATTGAGTAGCCAGTGTTCACGTTCTCTTTAGGACAAATCATTTGGGATCTTTTCCCACCACAGGTTAAAACATTATTTAAAAATAAACATCGTCTCCAAGAGCCGAGCGTCATAATATTGAAGAAATACATTACAGAGATATCGCCTCGAACAGATGCCCCTCATAATGTAAAAAAAATACATTACAGAGATATCACCTCCATTTCGGACTTCGTTGTGTTAAACTGGCACGCTTCCAAGTTTTATCGCCTCCTAACGTTAGAGAGATATCGCCTCCATTTCAGACTTCATCGCATATATAAAGGAGCGCTGCCAGTTTAACACAACGACATACCTAAAGTTTGAGAGATATCGCCTCCAAAAGATGCACATAATAATGTTAAAGAAATACACATTACAGAGATATCGCCTCTAAACTTTAGGTTAGAAGTGCTTTGTACCACTCCGTAACTTCTGTACCGCTGCTACTTTACCACTCTCTACCTCGTCCGCTTACCACTCTACCATGCCCAATTTACC
>JAQGCB010000567.1:0-20604 GCA_034698835.1 Protaphorura tricampata
CCGATCTGTTTTGGAATAAATTCGGAGTAAAATAATTTATATGGTTGGATTTTTCGAAATTTTGAAAAGCCAAGGCAAAGCTAGCATGGATATCAATTTTCTAATCTAATACTGACAATTTCTTTTTGATTTGATTTTTTTTCAGGCGTACGAGCGGAGATTTCCAACATGTCCAATGATCCCAATATTCGTTGGATCTGATACTGTCTTAGATAAGACGAGTGAAGACGGTGCTCAGCATGTCATTGAACGACGTTGTAGACTGAATGTGGAAGCTCCATACCTCGTTAAGAAAATAGCTGGGGTTGAGCACGTTCTTTTTATCCAAAGGAATTCATTAGACCGACGAAATAGAAGTCTCAAAATTGAAGCATTTAATGAGAGTTTCTCAACGAGAATCATCATCAATGAGACTTGCAATTATTTCGTAAGACATTATTATCTTACTTCTCCTTTCTTATACACTTTTGTACGCTTATTTTCCTTTTCTGAGAAAAGAGATTTGAAGAAAGTCGTTAGTCGTTAAACCATCAATTCCTACCACCCATTCTATTTCGATACAATGAACGATGAGTGAAAATGAATGGCCTGGTCTTCCCACGCTTTTCTCTCACACTCACACTGCACTGGATAAATCCAATCCAAAAATCCATAACCCTAACCTGTTCCACCACTAGATTTTTTTCACCGTCGTAATCGTCGTATTCGTATCGTATGTTTTATTTATTGAATTTGAAATGACTATTGACTATGACTATGTTGGATTATTAGGTTCACCCTGAAAACCCGGACTGGACATGCTTTGATCAAAGTGCAAGTTTAGAGGTCAAATCTTTCTTTGGTTTTGAGAATGTTGTTGAAAAGATTGCTATCAAACAGTACTCAGCTAACATTGCAAAGGTATGTCATGTCTTTAAATAAATTTCTAAATTTTCCCAAATGTACACAGGTGTATGTATTAAATATTGACGTTCGTATTCTTTTCTACTTTTAGGGCAAAGAAATCATCGAATATTTTATTGAAGAATTGAAGAATGAGGGGATAACCTATGTAGCCCCATGGGTTGACCCGAACGGAAGTGCTAAAATTGATGATGGAAGCGGTGACTGTGACTCTTTAGAGAAATCCGACTCGAGGTTAGTAACCGCATTCAATTTAATAATCTTCAATCTTCCCCCGAGTCGACAGTCGACACAAGACAAGATTTCTCAATTTCAATTTTATTATTTATTTGCAAACTTTCGATTGAATCATTCATTCATTCATTCATTTTCATTCATGTGTGCGTGGTTTGGATTTAATTTATTTATTAACATAACGTACTACGTACAAAACCTGTTGTAATATTCCTATCGTAAATCGTAATCTTTTATAATACATAGTATCAACCGGTTTCTGTCTGGTAATGAAATGACAACTCATTTTTCCATACACATTTTCCATAGTACACTTTCTTCGTCTTTCACACACGTGGAGTTTGGTTTATTGGTGAAAAAGCCTTCAGGGTTGATTTGGTTTTAGCTTAGATTTGTCTCAGGCATTAGTTTTCATTTGGAATTGTATTGTATAAATATCAAAAGTCAAAATATTCCACAGTACGGTTCTAAAATTTTAGAACAATTTCCCACTGTACTGTAGTAAAATTAAAAATAGCCCTGGATACAATATTTTTGACTGCGAGTTCGAGTTCGGCATATGGCATGGCATAGGAAAAATTGACTTCGTCTTGACCTTGCCAGTTTTGACTCGATGCCTGTCGGTCGCGTCTGGCGTAGATTGTAGTTAGTTTAGTGTCGTTATAAAATAATATCCACATTTACGATCCTCCAACTCCTGTGTAATCCTAAGGGAAGATAACAAACCCGTGTAGCTTAATGTTTATTGTAGTTTGTAGTTGTGTAAATAATTTTTTGACGTCTCTGTCGCTCTAGTATGGGTTAGAAACATCGCTCGCTCAGTGTCATCCATGTGTGTAGGTTCAGATATATTGTGTTGGCACTGTCACAGCACACAGCACAGCACAACACAGTCAGTCAACATGATTAATAAAATGGACTTTCTCTTGCTCACAGCTGTTGGCTGTTGGCTGTTTCAAGTAGTTGTTCATAGTAAGAAGGTATCTCACGTAAATGGGCAGAAAATAAATGTACAAATCCATAGTACAATAGTTTTAGTTTTATTTATATTGGGAGTCCACAACCTTAACCATCAGAAGCATTGCATTGTTTTCTGGAATAGGATAATTATCTCTATTGCATTGCACGGTCTGACGTGATAATCCTTGTCATTCTCGCAATGACGTCCTGATTATTGGGCTCGGGTGACCGATGATACTCATGCAATGTACACACAAGGTACACACTGCGTGGTGATGACAGCTGAGAGTCAGGGTCGTTCGAAAACAGGGCCACCAGACTGTTTTTGGACACTTTGTCTACAAATTTGACCACTCTATTAAGATTTCTTGATTATAGATGATTTGGTTGACCTTTTCCGTTCGTAAAACATAAGATATCCGATAATTTCTGTAATAGAATGGATATTAGTTTGCTGGCTTCTATTTTGCCTTCAAAAGGTCACCCTAGGCCCCGAGGCTCTATTTCCAAAATATTGATCTAGTTGTTGCGGTGCGGTGGTGCGGAACGCATTGAATCTCCGAATTTTGTACGTCATTTCATTTAGAATGACGCATTTATATAGAATAGAATTAGGATTAAGTTGAAAATTAATCTCGTGCCATCGTATTTCTGTGACGAGCACTGTTTGAACGTTCCTGCTAAGCTATTCCTGTTTCATTATTGTAATTTCAATTATTTAGAGTTGAAACTTCTGTTGCAAAATATAAGGAAGGATGTGTAAATGTAATGGAATGGATTTCAATGCAATTGCTACAAGGCTAAATGAGTCAAGTGGAATCTGGAAATTGGAATGTTTGCATAAGAGAATTTATATTTAAAAGCCAAAGGCAATTGCAGTGTAATAACATAACACACCTCTAAATGTTTTTATTATAACCTGGGGAAGTATGAAGAGTACTAGGATTGACGTGCTACGTGCAGAGCTTTTATTCTGATTTCATGTATTTAGATTCATGACAATGCTTAACTCAATGAACGAATGTTGCGAAAAATGATTGTATAGGTTTCAACATGCAATCCTCACGTGGTGTGTGCAAATTGTTGGAATGGAAGTCTGACATTTTCTCATAGTTGAAAATGGAAATACGACATTTGAAGGACCTTACCAGATTCGCTAGCTATTTTTCATTGTAAATATGTAAATACCTTACTGACAGGTGGACAATTTTGTTCATACATCATATAAGTAATTAAAATGTAGACGACATATCTTAAAATCTAAATGGGAAATGAATCACGCACATGAATTACACCGTGGGTCGGTGGGTCCATGGATGGTTTGGTCTAATGTGCTAAAGTCGGCCGATCGGCCCTGACTGGAACTGGAAATTCGGGTTTTGACCTTTACAGGAGTACAAGATTTGTGTGTGACATTTAAAATATTCTGAAGCTTTAGCTTTAGCTTAACTGTACGTTCCGTTCGGTGTTTTTCCGGCTCAATACAACTAACTCATTTTCTTTTGGATTTCACGAGTGATATGGTTTTATGTTTTATTAATAGTCCACAAGCTGCTGTCAAGTCTGGGTCTGGGTCGAAGTCGTCTTGACTATGAAATTGGTTTAACTTGAATAAGTGAAACAATTGGTTATTTTATGCACATGTATTCCTCAGGCATTTGCTCAGATGCTGGAAAAAAATGTTCGAATGAAATGTCAGAGGACTACTGTAGTAAAATATAAAACTGCCACCCGTCACGGCATGGGTGACTCGTGAAATCTGAAAATAAAAATAATATTTATTCGAACGGAACGCTGAGAATTTTTTTGCGTTGTGCCTTCGTAAGCAGACTTCATAAAAATTCTTATTTGTTTTTGATTCGGAAAGTTAGAGTTTATGGATTTGTATTATAAGTTATGCTAACAGAAGACAGAAATAGATATTGATGTTTGGATTCATGGAAATAGGGAAACTTTTGCAGCTTTTTGTGCGTACATCTGTGTGGGTCTGAATTGTAAGGCAATCGATCAATTCTTTTCCTGTGTTGAATGTACCGAATGTCTCTACTCTTTGGGAATCAAAATTAAGAAATATTTGCCCTCCTGATATTTAAGTATTTTATCCACTTGAAAATTAATCTAATTTGCTTGTATTTTGAACAGAGAGGAAGAGGAAGAAACGGAAGTGCATGATTCAACGGGTGAACTCACAGAATCCGCAGAACTTCTTGAGCTTGGAGCTTCAGCCTCAAGTTTGAAATCATGTTCACAATCTCACTCAAGTCTAAATCGGAAAAGGTCAGGATCTGGGTCAGGACGGGAGAAAGTTCCAGTCATACGTTGTGATTCTTTCTCTGAAGGAGAGGACAAGTATCGCCTTAATGCAGATTACATGTAAGTTTTATATTTGAGCCGACGAGCCGTGCATAAATATTTTTGAATTTTTATCTAACTAACTTTTTATATACAGTCAGCGCTATCTTGGAGAATTATCACTCTTGGAAGAATCTCAACTCATTCAACTCAGAACTTGGCTTGCTCATCTTCAGAAGGGAAAGGTAATAAGACTCTACATACTTTTTACGAATGAATTAAATTTTTCTTCAGTAATTTGCCAATTAGTGCAATTTTAAATGTATTTCTAACCTTACTTATTTTTTTTGCTAGCCACCGAGCGATGCAATGCTCTTGAGATTCCTCAGAGCTTGTGACTTCAACATTGAGAAGGCGAGAGAAAATTTTTCGGAATCATTGACTTGGAGGAAAAAATATCAAATGGACAAGATATTATCAGAATATGAAATCCCAGACGTAGTTCGGAATTTCTTTCCGGGTGGATGGCATTACAATGACAAAGGTAAGGACGTGAATTTTTGAAACTGATTTAACATTACAAAATTAGACAGCCTTTAAAATTTTTTTTAAAATTTCCAGACGGAAGACCTTTGCTAATTCTTCGCCTTGGAATTTTGGATGTGAAAGGTCTTTTGAAATCTATTGGTGAAGATGGCCTCCTTCGTCTTACCCTTCATTTTTGTGAGGAAGGACTACGGTTGTGTGAAGAAGCCACGCTTCAACTTGGACATCCCATTACAACATGGACTTTACTTTTGGATTTAGAAGGTCTGAATATGAGACATTTATGGAGACCTGGGATTCGAACACTCCTTAAAATTATTGAAATTGTGGAAGCAAATTATCCAGAGACAATGGGACGAGTTCTCATTATTCGTGCTCCCAGAGTTTTCCCAATTCTATGGACTTTAGTTAGAACTTTTATTGGTGAGTTTTAACGTAACAGATATAAAAAAAAGTTGAAACGAATACGAATTTGATTATTTACTAATTTATTGATTTGAAAATTTAGATGAACGTACTTGTTCTAAATTCTTCTTCTATTCTGGAAATGACTATCAAGAACCTGGTGGCTTACCAGACTATATTCCTCAAAAATACATACCGGATTTTCTAGGTGGACCTTGCAAGGTAATTTTGTTGTTGTGAATTTTACGAACTTACAATTTTGGATTTGGAGAATTTGGAACTCACTGTTTTGTTTGTGTATTTTCCAGGTGAGTATACCGGAAGGTGGGCTAATTCAGAAAAGTTTTTATAAATCTGACGAACTATTGGATACTTTGGCATTGTCTGATGAGAGTATCTACAAATCTGTCACTTTGACGAAAGGACAGGTAAATTGACTTAATAAATTGATCACTTTTTTCTATCGTGTTTCCTGTGATTCTTATTGCATATTTTACAACGCATTTCTCGTTTTATAGGTTCAAGAAGTTGTACTCCTGAATGAAGACTTGGGGAGTGTGATCACTTGGGACTTTGATGTTTTACGTCACATAATTTGCTTTTCATTGTTTCGTACAAAGAATTCTATACCAGTTACTCCATCACCACAAACTCCACCTGGGAGTCTTCAACATCCCTTCATTCATTCTACGAATCCGTCAGAGAATAAAACAGTGATTGATAGGACTTGGAAGGAAGGCCATGACTATTTCTTGGTCGAGTCTGCCGCATGTCATGATGGAGAATCTGTTCAGGTATAATACGAAAATCAAATTAAAATAGGAACTCGTAGTAATTCTAATCCGGTCTTGCGATAAAAATTAATTGAGTAAAAAAATTACTCAATCGTGGCCCGCCCTCGCCGCCGATGGTATTTAACCTATTAGGAAAACTTTTGTCTTGCTAATTAGCATTAGCTATCTCAATTAATTTAACGTAGGTATTCATACATTTCTTAATCCAAATGTCTTTAATTTATCCAATTTGTGTTTCCTTAGGGCTCACATGTAACAACCCAGACAGGCTACTACATTCTTCAGTGGAAATTTTTAGAGGGACACCCTGCTGGTCTCCCTGGAAGTCATCACCTCATGGATTCTATTCGAGATCCAAAAGCCAAATTGATGTACTACTATGAGATTCTTAAGTCTACGGATTATGGGTAAGAAAATAATTGTAGTTTTAATTCTTGCTTCCTTATCAATTTTTCCATGATTCCTTGGAGAAAATTTAGTAGTTGGATAACACCCTAAACACAGAAGCAGGCACGGAAATTTCCTAAAATAAATTACGAAGTTTTCCCTCTGATTTGAATGATGAATGAATAGGATAAACACGAGGTTTCTTGAGCTAAAGTAAAAGTAGGAAAATGAGAATGAAAATGAAACCTGCCAATTCTCGTTCTCGTTGAAATCCAAACGTAATGAAATTTGGAGAGGTAAATGGTAAACCTTGCCGTCATTCCGCCCCCTCCCTCTATTTCTACTCTCGCTCTCTATTCCATTTCCAGATCTTAGAAACATAAAATTTCTTTCTTTTTGTGTCAACAGAGGCTCAATGTCAAGTCTTCAGTCTCAGCACAGCGGATTTTCATCTCTTGGAAGTAAAACCAACTTGTCAACGAAGAGTGTTTCCAATAACTCAGGTGACAGCGGAGTTGTGAGTGGATGTCCCTCGAGATGAAAGTGAAAGACATCTGCACCACACCCAAATTGATTTCATTCCATTCCTTCTTGTGTTTTCTTCCGTCTCTTCTTTTGAATTTATTAAATTACTTTGTGTGTGATGTGGATGTGGCTGTCGTCGCAAGGAAGACACAGCGGACGTACTGTACTGGAGAAATTGGGTGCTAAGGCTAAAGGCTAAAGTGGAGCAGATTAATAATTATAAGAATAAGATACAAACGGAAAATTCCATATCTGTGGATAGAATGGAATTATTTCTAACGCAAAAATGATTCCATTCAACTGGAAATGTTTTTTAAGGTCATCAGTTTGTGTCACTCCTTTTAATATTGTTGTAGTTAAGTACATATTTTTAGTGTCAATTTTAAGTGTCCGAATCACTAATATTATCGCATTTCCGTTGACACTTACCATGCAAATGCGAGGGTATGAGAGTTTTACACCCAAAAGACGCCCCTTGTGAACATGACACTGCATTGATTTTAAAGATTTGAATTTTAACTCATTTGACCACGTACATATTTTATGACTAGGATTTCTATAGTAATTTTGACTACGAATTTAAATGTGTTCGTTCGTTATCTTTTTCCTCTTCATTCACTTTCCAATTTACTACTACTGTGTTGTGGAGCTGTTGTGTTGTCTGTCTATTTTCTACACACTGCGTTCGACTGCACCTTCAATCAAATTACAAGACTTAAACTCTTGCTAAATGAAATGCTCAGTTCACCAACCAATGTATGTAATGTATTTGGTCATTTTTGGTGATATAAAAATTGTACTGGCACTGGCACTGTGCACTGAACATCTGCATTTTTGCATGACATAAATGCAAAATGCAAAATGTAATCATCAATATATACTCAAAAAAATAATCTATTAGTCATTTAATATTACTTTGCTAAAGTAGAAAGAAAGACAAGTCGAGGCTGGCAACCTTTTGACGAGACGAATAATATTAATAAGACAACAAATAGTAGAAGAAAAAAAAATGAGTCGTATAATTTACATTGCTTATTTACACCAATGTCAATCTTGTAATTGCATTGTTAAGCTAGTTTGTGATTGAATATGCTTGTTATTATAGTGAAAAAAAATGCTATGTAAATAATTAATCGCATACATACATAGTTTTCGGCTGGGACGACGAGACGACGGACTGGCTGTATTATATGGGGAAAAAAGGAAGGGGACAATCTCATTATTAAGAAAAGAAAGGATTTTAATTAATGGGAACTATTAATATACAAAGTAAAACCTGTGTTAGGCGACCAGCCACCAGACCACCTATCAATATCAGGGGTATTTGGTTGGGTCAATGATTATAGAATACAGGCGGTCGCTTGAGACAGGTTTGACTGTATAACTAACTCATTTGATGTGATGTCGATGTAATTAGATCCGTTCTGAAGTGAGTTGAACGACCTTACTATCTAGAGACTGTAATTTTCAAGGAATGGTTGTCGTTAAACAACCAAATTAATGGTTTAAGGGGAGGAAGTACCGAATAGAAACTAGAAAAAGTTACAAGAAATTTAAATGTAACGCGATAAAATATAGAGGCTTTGAAATGACAACTGTATTGTATTTCGCAGGCAGTAGGGTATTTGTATTTAGTAAAATTGATTTTTTTGGTAAAATTCTTTCACCCATCGAAAAAATTCAAAATTTTGTTTCCTTTTCCTAAATATTATGAAAGAAAATCAATTTTGCAAACTTGTATCACAGTAGAAAAAAAAAGGCAGCAAAAGAAGCAATTCTTTAAGAAATTTTAACTATTACAAAAATAAGTGATAGAACAGATACAGAAGAACAGTGAGTGAAAATTCGCTGTAGTCAGTCACAGTCACCAGTCACCCTTCATTGCTAAAAAGTCTAAAAGATTAATTGTAACATAATTATACGTATTAATAAAAATATCATGAAAAAGTCACCGGTACTTGTTACTGCACTGCAACTGCATGTAATGTAAACCTGAAGAAACTACTATGAAAATGTAATCGCATTCGCATCATAAAATTATCAATGATGACGACAAATGAATGAAAATCGCAGTGCAGTAAAAAAAAGCATAATAAATAATAATAAAAACACGAGTTTCTTCCATAAATTGTGTGAGAAATAATAAAAAAAAAAGTACGTTGATGAAATCAATTCAAAAATCGTCTAATTTTTTTCTTGGCTAATAATTTAACCATGTCTTTTTATTTAACTCCGTTTCATTTCTGCATTTAGTAATTTCTAATTTACAAATTGGTTCGGTACGGTAGGGTCTGTGTCTATAGTAGTTAGTCGCAATCGCAATGCAATGCACTGCGCACTGCCTGCACTGCCTTCACACTGATTTGAGATTTCCGGTCACTAATTAATGAATTAATTAGGTTAATTAATTAAATCCGTCCGTGACACGTCATGGCATGCATGGCAGGTCGCGGTCTGTTTCTGTCTCTGGGAATGTCGTGTATTTAAATTTTAGGGTAGGTAATGAGTAGTTATGCTAAAGACATAGCTGCAAAACCTTTTTCTTTTAAAAATCTTATTATATGTATGTATATTATAATTTCTGACCAAAAACACAACACAAAATTAAATCTACACAGACGAGGCAACGCGCGGCGAGGCGCGCGGTCGCGAGCGCGACGCATCGTCTAATTTCTGGAAAACTGGATTTTATATCAATTTTTTTTTCATATATATAATTGATATATTATGTATTTTTACTCAATAATAATAATTAATAATAATAATAATATTTTCCCTTAATTTCTGGTAGTCGTCGTCGTGCGTGTTGTGTAGTATAGTACGTTAAAGTCCTTCAATTCACTTTTACAGTATACATTCAAGTTAGGTATGGATTTTAATTAGAATTATACATAATTTAATTTACAATGCTTTTGTCTCACTTGACTCTTTTTTTCGTATAATATAAAATTTAACTGTACATATTTACATTTATACTTACATTTTAACACGAATCACGAGACTTGAGTTAATTTTTAATTAATAGTTTAAGGCTTGACTAGAATTTTAACTTTTTTAGTTTAAAAATTTGCCCGAGGTTGCTCTTGAATTCATTATAGCCAGAGCCCCAGAGCGAGCAATCAAAGTTTTCAAGTTAAACAGAAAAGAGAAAAACCTGAAAAAAGACAAAACAAGTTTAAATGCTTCAGAATTTGGACAAATAAGAGGTTGAATTTATGGAAATTCTTAAAGAACGCCAAGAAATGGATCCCGAGCTCTGTGCGCTTGCGCGTGCACGTACGCCAGGCGGAACCGGAGCGCCACCTTACGGAACGCGTCCTTCCAAGACTCAGAATTTTGAAATCTTATTCCAAACTTTATAGAAATTACAATTTCAAACGAATAAATATTCATATTCAAAATTCCAATATTCTTAACCTGGATTTAATTTAAGAAATGGATTTTTATATTGCTTTACGTTCTTCATATCAGGTTTTCTCTTGCTTGCTAGTTAGAAATCTTATTTAATTTCTAGTCAACTTTAACAGCTAAAAACTAAATCGTCACGCGACATGAAGTATGTAAGTAGTACGGTAGTATTATCATTAATAAGTTCAAATGTTTGTTCTGTTCGAATCCGCGATTTGAAGAATTCCTTCTGAAAATGTTAAACTAGACGCAACGCGGTACGCGGGTTCGTTCAGCTATCTGCTGTTACTTTACTTGTTTAAAGTTTACATGAATTGCAAAAATTCTTAGCTGCCTAAAACAGAAATAGAGGAAAGAAGGAATCTTCATAATCTTGAAGGGTCCGTCGACTGTCGACTACTAACAAATTACACTTTTTCGGTGCGTTGAGCAATTTTCCAAGAAGTTTTCGACATTAAATCGAAATCCCAAAAAAGACAAGTTTGTAGAATCTAAACATCCGAAAGACAATTTGAATAAGTTTTATAAGACTCTATTTTCAATTAATCCAATCGCTCGTGCGTACCATACCATGTTCTCTGGTTATTAACCTAAGCTTTTCTAGAAATATACAATTTATTCAACTCGTAAACTTTTGCCTTTGCTTTTGTACTCTAGCCCATCCGAATTCTGAACGAATTACTTATTCCAAAACAATACAAATTTCGAAAGTGTATAGAATTTTAAGAGCCCAGCCAAGCGCAAGCTAACTAAAGCTGCATGGTTTTGACTTGACTGGACGTTGAGTTGAGTTGAACTAGGAAACTTTATAAAGAATAACAATAGGAATATTAAAATGAATCCGTGGAATATTTGAATAACAATACATATAAAATTTAAGATCACAAAAAAACTGAAAGCCATGCATAGCATGCTTCACTCTCTCGACGGCGACCCCATGTTTTTTGAGCCATCAAAACCAGAACTTAAATTAATTTGTTCTTCTCAACTGTCAACTAATTACCGGCAGTTTTAACATACAATACATAAGAAAATAACACACACTCTTCAACAAAACAGTCTACAAACTTAACACAAACAATGAAAATTAATATAACAAAATTAGTTAGGGTTCAGTTCCAGCTAAATATATAACAATGTGTATTTCGTAGCTCCTTAGCTGCCCTAAATATTACAAAATACTCTAAGTTCACTTTCACACTTGACAAAGCGAAATGGTGTAGAAAAATGGAATTTGAATTTGACTCGTTCGTACATTATGCATATTAAAAACTAGCTGCTGCCGATGTCCTTCTTGACCTTTGACCTACATCTAAAAATAAAAACTAGAGAACTGTAACCGCTATAGTTCTGTGATTGGAATTGGTTTAACAACTTGTTGGTGAGGATTGTATCTCATTCCATGGTCAACCCCTGGGGATGAAGTGTAATGTTGAGGGTAGTTTAAATTTAGGCCACCAACCCCAAGATTCACATGTGGGGTTTCATACTCACTGGGATAATGGGGTGGAGGATGAGGGCCATGACCATAAGGTCCTGACGGGTGACCCAAACTGTGCATGTTGTAATTCCCATGGACAGGTTGCATGTGAGGAATGGGTGGGGGCATCCCACGTTGCAGACTGTGACTGTGAGGATTATAACCCCCCATTGAAGAGGACACTGTTGGGTAACCCCCATTAGAAGGTGGACTCGTGGGTGACATAAGGCTAGCCCGAATGGCAAACTCTTCATCCGGGTAAGGATAGGCAGAAGAATGACTCAGGAATGAAGTTTTGGTCGAATTATTCAATTCGGCCGCTTTCACAGCTGCCGAGGATGTTGACCCTCGATGACCTTTCCCAGTAGGTCCATTCCCTCTGGCAGAACGGCTTCCTCGTCGACTTCGGAAACATTTCCTCTTACAAGCATTCTTGATTCGATCATGGTAGCGGTACAAGAAGAAAAATAGAAGTACAAGGAGAATGACGGTCACAGCGATGGAGATTCCAAGGATTGTTTTTTGGACGGGGCCATTCAGGTAACAATTCATATCTTTCTCACTCAAAGATGTCACTTTACGGTCTCGGAGGTTCAAGGGTTCATTGCATAGGACAAGGAAACTTGAATTACGGAATCGATCACTTGTAAGTAAATCTCGTAGCCAAAGGAGTTCACAGGAACAACGGAATGGATTTCCCTCCAGGCGGACATGGCGGAGACTTTGCCAACTCACCAAGTCTTCTGGGACGCGTGTGAGGGCGTTTTCCTGAAAAAAATACAGCAAAAATTAGTATGACAATTTTGGCATAGTTATCTTTGCGCCGTCCTATCGAAAACGTTTACTTTATTACAATTTCTTATCGAAAGAAGTTTATTGCATGAACATATCAATTTTTAACCAGTCTCGCCGGTATTTGAAGTAAAAAAAGGCCTGGGCTAAAGAATAAGCCTTGTCCTTTCAATTTTTCGATACGCGTCAACGATTTCCTCAATTGGGAGGAAATCCTCCACCGTTTACATGTTCTGCGAATTCTCTATATTTACACACGTAATTGCCGTTCCTTAGAATTTCTTTTGCATACTCGGTACTTTAGTTTGGCGCCACGACTGGGACTGCGACTCCTTGAGAATGTTCAACCTCAAGCTAAGCTAAAAGGTTGTCGGATGTCAATATTGCAAAATCCATAAATACTTTAGGTACACGTAAGTACGCCGTACGCACCTAACGAGTAATGCAAGGTTGGGCCAAACCTTTAACAAATATGACCGACATAACGTGGAAGTGTATAAATAAAAAAGATTCGCAAAAACTCTCTTCACAAAATGTTGTTCTTTCCTCGTCAACATCAAACAACTTGTCAAAAAGATGTTTACTTTACGGGAAATTCACGTCCACGCACTTCAATCGTCACAAGCGTCATAAACAAATTTTTAAACTAATCTAATAAGGCGGCACGCTAAGACTCGGCTCTGCAAGGAAGCGTTTGACACTAAATATGTAATGTGCTTTAAATCCTGCTCTTGAAACTTTACAGTTAGTGTGTCAAAGTCAAATAAAAAATTGAAGGCAAATTTGGGTCTTAGAAACGTTATGACTTTTTCGTACGGTGCCCTTGTTTCGAAGCAGTATTTAGCGCATTTTAAAAAGAACGCTGTCTCTAATTTCGGAACGAATATTAGTGAACTCTTAAGATAAATATCTGTGACAACATAACATACCTTAAGGTCAAGAGTTCTCAAACTGCTGATCCCTTTGAATAATTTTGATGGTAAAACACTCAATTTCTTTCCACTGGAAATTTCAACTTTCTCCAAATCTTGATTTGGAACAAAGGCGTCTGGATGAACCAATTGTAACTCAGGCACCCCACTCATTTCCAAATTCTTTAATTTTTTCAATGGACCAAAGGCTAAACTCCCAATCTGTGAAATTGGATTCCTCCCCAATTTAAGGACTTCCAATTGTGGAACACCAATGAAAGCTGAAGTGGGCACACCTATGAGTTCATTGTCACTCAAGATTAAATTCCTCAATGAAATGAGTCCACGAAAGGCAGAACCATCAATCGTTGAAATCCGACATCCTTTGAGGTCTAGAGTGACCAAATTCTTTAACCCTGAGAAAGCATCACCTTCCAACCTTGTAATTTGATTCATTCCAAGGAATAATTCTTTGAGAAGTGTCATTTCAGCTGTGCCTTGACTTCTTCCTGAAAAGACTGTGGGTACACGTGAGAGGGCATTATTGTCCAATCTGAGGATTCTCAAATTACTGAGTCCAATGAATGCACTTGAATTCATTTCCTTCAATGCATTTTTACTCAAATCCAATTCTTCCAAATTCTTTGTATATTTGAATACTCCAGGTTCAATTGTGTCCAATATATTATCATGGAAATTTAGTACAGTCAGGGCTGGTAGTCCATCACGATTTCCACTCCCAAATCCACCAAATGTTTGATTACTCAAGTATGACACTTTATTATTACTCAAATTGAGTTGAACAAGTTTTGTTTGAACAGCAAATCCATGGGGTTGAATTTTTAATAAATGATTGTGTGATAAATCAATGTGAACTAAACTTGGGTAAAATGTAAAACCATTGTCTACATTTCTTATTCGATTGTTCCTTAGTATTAATTTTTGAACTGATGGATTCAGCGTGATTGGAACAAAGTCAATGTTAGCGTCTAAACAATTCACTTGAA
This sequence comes from Protaphorura tricampata, assembly GCA_034698835.1. Taxonomy (NCBI): domain Eukaryota; kingdom Metazoa; phylum Arthropoda; class Collembola; order Poduromorpha; family Onychiuridae; genus Protaphorura; species Protaphorura tricampata. Next base: position 14,645 of record JAQGCB010000567.1, read on the forward strand.
GATTTTCATCATCACATGTACACCCTGGTGGGCAAACTGCTTCGACGACGACGCTCGTCGCCAATAGTACTGTCAATGTGACCAATAGCAGTAGAATACCGGTAGGTACCGGCGATGACGACGCCATTTTGTATCGGTGGTAATTTCTTTTCATTTTATAACATATCTTACGACTTGTGTAACTTTTTCGTGTTCTTCGACTTAATTTCTGTCTAGAATTATTGACGACTGACCGTCGGCTCCAAGTCACTCACTCACTCACTGATGAATCTGCGCACAAACTGTAAATAGAAAAAAAAGAGAAGAGTTAATGGATTAATTATCAAGAACGTCCCTCGACGTTGGTTTCGTAATGATGAAAGAAAGAAACTGACGACTAACTGGTGAAATGAACGGATGGTCATGAGTCACACGGCGATCAACTAACTAACGATGTAAAAATGTATCTCTGGTATACAGGGTGGGTCAAAAGTAATTTATCCATATATAATAGGCCTAATGAGTGCTAACTTAAATGGCATTTGTACGTACAGAATTGGTTAGCTTTCCAAAAGGTATTGAGAAAAGAAGGCTAATTTAATTTTGACCCACCCTGTACACTAAGTTACGTATATAACCCTCATTCCCACCTAGCATTGGAGATAACCTCTGACTCCGCACCGTACCGTCGTCCTGATAAAAATTTCATATCAGGGACTAGGCGCAGTATATGTAATTTAACAAACTCGAGTTGGTTTTCCCTTATCGATATCAGTTAGTTCCTGAATATGAATTCAATTCATGACTGACTCGGACTTGACTGACTACGCACTCAAAAAATGATGCAGAGTGTAGAGTAAAAATAAATGTAGACACAGTATTTTATTACACAAGTGAACCTGAACATCACAAATAGACAAATTTCCTCCGTCACAATCAAACACAATCACAATGTGTCAAACAATCAAAAATAAAATCGGTATCAAATTCGTACGTACTACGTATTTTTCAGTATGACTAATAAATAACATCATTTTTGTTATGATTATATTAGTAACACAAAAATATCAAGGCTCATTTTTGTGTTTAATAGTTTTTGAATGACTATTATTGCGAGTACGATGATGATCTCATCGGATTAGTTGATGTAGGTTGTCCTTCATCAACATTACTTTTAATTTGCGGAGTAGTCTTTCTTAAGAAATATCCGGACCAAAGGTTAATTCTATTTTCTAGTTCAGTGGTTTGTTTAATCATCTAGTCGGCAAAATTTACTTTAATGTTAACAAGTCAAGATTAAATATCTCAATAGTCCGGGTACCTAGTCCATTCCATACTGCACTGCGATTGCCAAAATCGTCCTTTTCACAGTTTACGTTCTCATGGCCAACAAAAGCAAAACAATTCTGAAATTTCGTATTGAATTTTTGCATAAATAAATGATTCAGTCATATAAATCCTGAAATCCATCTTCCTTGAACTCAAACGTGTGAAAGATAAACCAACCGAGCACCCTAAGATCCGGATTTTAACCCGGAATGAATACACAAAGCCAAACCCATACAGCCATACAGCCATACAGGAAATAAATTAGATTCACAGGAAAAATTGTCTTAATCAAATTATGCGAAGCTGAACGCACGCATAAGGAATGCAGGGAGGAATGGAAAATTCGTGAACAAATAAATAATAGTTTGGGCGTATTTTTGACACATTATTAGGTTTGTAGAAACCGAACCATATGATCATTTCATTTCATTTCCAATGTATCACTTGCACTTGCGCTGTACTTCAAAGCGAAGTTTTCCAGACCATTATTACGAACGAAACTATACAAATAAATATAAACAATGTAAAAATTGAAGGATTATGATATTAGGAATAGGAGGTTTCGTTTTAACACATGAATCATGCGGGCGGGTGGAGGTGGAATTGGACAACCATATCTACTGTCGGTATTATTTATTTACAAAAACCCAGACGATGAATAATCTGGACAAAAAAATATATGATATTTTGTATAGTTGTATTTCCAAAATACATAAAAGTCAGTCTTTCACTGATTTTGTTTAGTGCTACATAAATATTGAGAATCAACAAGTGCGTATAATTATAATATTTCGTACCGGCTTAATTTGCTGTATTGATCCGGGTTGTCGAACTCTGATAGCCTACAATGCCAATACTAATTAAAATTGAGAGGATACGCCGTGATGCCAATGAATAGAAATTTTGGTACATGGTATTTCGTATCCATTGTAATAACCAAAATTTATTTTTGAAACATAATATGTGGAAAAGTATTGATCTATCAGAATATACAACCTGGACTGAATTTGCAAGTCGTAGTCGCTCGTGCCTCACCATTAATTTAATTGACGAACGTGAATTAGAAAAAAAATAAGAATATTTGCAAATAGTGCCATACAACGACTGACTAATTCTAAATTATAAATAACTGATTTTGTTGTTCCAAACTCTTGCTCTTGCCCCGTACATTTTAAACTATTTACTTTCTGTAAAACATTAATTGCATCCATTAAACAGAACACCCAAATAACGGCATTTATAAGTACAATTCGTGTGAACAGTATTATCCAAAAAATCTCAAACAAATCTCAGTTTAGTACAAACACTATCATTAACTCCCAGACAAAAACCAAAACTTGAGTAAACCGAAATGGTACAGGAACCCCTATTTCCGACTTCTACTTAAAAAATGAAGTCAGTCTTTCCTCGTCCATCATTCATTCTCACCCAAGGAACAAATAATGCGTATCAAAAAATAATACTCACACAATCAGCAGATCACAAGGAATCTTTTTCAAGTGTAAAATTCAAATTGAGCGCAAAAGCTCTGGAGCCAGAGTGTTCAGTAAGAATTTAGAATTTCCACACGCAATGGAGAATGAATTGAACTAGTTTTTCCATGAAAAGAAGTTTCCTCGTGAGTATATACACAGGTTAACGTAGAAAATAAGAAAACGTGACAGGAAGATCAGAAGATTAAGCCAAAGGGGTTCCTTGTTCATCCGATAGTAACAAGATAAACTGAGAAAACTCAACACCGAAATGAACAACCCCATCATCAGATAAGACATGCCGTCAAAAATACTTGATTGATCTCTCACAAGGACAAACACGCAATGTTCTTCCCTCAAAACACATACACTACACACATCAACTAAATATAGAACACACAAAATGTTTACAAAGAATGCGTATCAGTTCCAGCCCAGAGTCCCCTGCCCTGTATCTAGTTGAAAAAGTACGAGTCGTTTTATTATCCGATTGATTCGAGAAACAGAAACATGCACGCACTTTGTTCATTGCATTGTTCTCATGCAGGCATTGAGGAAATTGCAAATTAATGCGTGCATGCATCAATTCATTTTAAATATGACGCCTGGAATTAAAAAATGAGAATATTTTATCTTGCGTTCTATTAATCTCCGGATATTAATTTTTTTCTTCATGTCATGTCAAAGTAGTCAAAGGTGTGTACGTTGTTGACGTGATGAGTGATAGTGTTGATGAGAAGAACATAATGTTGGATTTCCGGGGTAGGATACGTGTGTATAATTAACTTTACCGTCAACTAATAAGTCAAGAGTCAACTTCGAGTACAATACCATGTACAAGTACAAATATTATCAATTCTATTATGTCATTGTTAACTTTTCTGCCAAAAATTCTTCACAACTGCCCATTCCTTCTTGTAAACACAAAGTAAGTACTTACTAGGTAGAGTTCCTTTGTCGGACAATAATAAAACCGGACATTAGTATTTAAATAGTTTTATAGGTGTTGTATTCTCAAATTCGCATACAAATCTTGACATTCACCTGCAATGACGGACTGTCAACAATCTTGTCTGACTTTTAACGATATCTCATCTGTAGGATGGTGCATATGCATATCCCTTGCACTCCAGTGTTAATAGTTTACAAAATATTAAAGATAGATAGATAAAATAATTTCTATGAAAAATCTCTCACCTCACAATTCGTCCTTTCACACAAGATGAGTTTATTTATTTAACGTCACGCACATTCCGAATGACTTTTTCAAAAGTTCAATGGTCGAAAAAAAATGAGAATTATTCCATTTGTCATAGCAGTCACAGTCAGTCGTGGTTACATTACTGCCACTGCACTCGTTTTCATTGTCCAAGCAATGGTAACAAGAATATTTATCCAAAGTTAGCATACGAAAAGCGTTCAACCAAAAAGGTGTGAAAAACTTTATGTCAATTCAATGTTATGTTATGTTACGTTCTTATACGTCGTTACCAAAAAAGTAACCTTTGGAATTTGTTCATTACCACCCACACACTAATTATGAACTAACTAATTATTACCCCCGCTCAAAAAAACTTCACAGCTAAACTAAAACTTGCAATGTTAAAGCACATGTGACATCACACACCATGTGAAGTGAATTTTAATGGGGATCGCTCATTGTATCAAATTTACGAATACCAGAAATCTTAATACAATATACAAATACTGATGCTGATTTTTATACGTAGACGTATGAAATCCTACAGGGAAATATTTTAGTGATCGGTATCGTATCAGCAAGCATGTACTCTGACTCTGATTCCTAAGTCAGATAATATGGTACTTTCTACTCGGACACTTTGGAACAACTGAATGGAAACTGCAGGAGTGGACTGCTTTAAGTATAATATGACATGACTTGATTCTGATCCTAACATGATAGAATCTATCAACCATCCGTCCTACGCAGGCAGTTATTCTAGTCCCATTCTACTTCTAGAATCTAACATGAGCTATTATGATGTAGACACTAACTGAGAATGCATATTCATGATAAATGCAAATAAAGGAGAAATACAACACTACCTATACTATACAACTACAGAAACCAGACATAATGTACATAACATGACATGAGAGTACAACGTACAACAGGGTTAAACTTTACTTTTTACAGACAGTCAGTGAGGTAAGTATTGTACGTACTATACGTAAGTTAACTGAGTAAATAATACACCGCAGTGGCGGCACCAAAACTCATAACATACAAAAAATATGTAAAAGCATCCCAATATTTTTACGTCTGATACAGTCCCGTACTTAATACCTAATTAATATTTAACTAATTAACTTTATACTTTTAGTACGAGAAAAACACCCCGTTGCCGAACAAATCATGACTACCTAATTTAATCTGTCACAAACTCTAACAGTAAAAAGGTGGAAATCATTTCTTGAATTTTGAATTTCTCCGGCCCTGCCCGGCCTAGCAATTACAGCACGGCTACGGCTCTAGTCTTACAAGTCAAAACATAAAAACAGCTTATATTATGATGTATTAAATATTATATGTACTCAAATGAAACCGAGTGTCAACAGAAGAATCACCACATAGCACTATGCAATGCTACTTATTCTCAACTGCTCAGTGCTCACACAACAAAATATAATGTACAATAAGTAATTTGAGTGCTCAAAGATAAACGCAAATAGATGAAGTGATGAAGAAACGAAAGGAATACATAAAACCTAAGGATCATTCACAAAGAGATGACATAACCGGCAGAGTATAAGCCAAAGTGATTGGGTGGTTAAAATTAACCCCAAAGGCAATGGCAACGGTACTGGCAAGGTGGAACGTTTTATTTTTCAAGGCACTACTAAATTTATATAAATAGTGATATAATATACTAACTAATCACAGCTCATTCAATCCCAGCGAGCGTTGCGTTGTTTACCTTTGTATCACACACGGTGTTTCAAAAGTAACTACAATTACAATTTTATTTTGTCTCATTTTTTAAGCGACCGTTTCCCCGAGGAATTTTCTGTAAGTGATTTTTATACTACAGAATCTTTAGAACTACACAAATGAAATAAAACGAACCAATTCCTTTAACTGACGCCTGAATTCTTACAAGTACTTTTAGTGCCCTCCCAAATTAAACCAACATTCAACCAAAACATCATCAATGACTG
>JAQGCB010000568.1:0-20600 GCA_034698835.1 Protaphorura tricampata
AGAAACCTGCTTCATTACATGAAATTTTACGGTCCTTATTTTCCGTTTGCATTGTACCAGAGCATATTTGGTAGTTCCTTCCTTTACCTTATCCTTTACTCCTTACGCCCACCCGTACAAAGGGCGTGTTTGTGCTAGACATCCTTCCATAGTACATTTTTTTTGGCAAGCAAAAGCAAAACTTTCTCTAGAAAGTTGTTGCAGTGAAAATGGTTGACTTTTCTCCAGGCCAGACTCTAGAGGTTGAGAAAGCCAAGTTGAAGTTTAGCTATAATAACATGGTACGTACGTACGTACACGTACAACTGATGGTGGTAACCAACCAAACCGAGAGTTTGCGAAACCTCCCGGACTTATTTTTTTTATGTGTGTTCCGCAGGAGGAGTATCATTCTGTAGAAAAGAAGTGGAAAAGCATTGCATTGCAGCTACAGCCTCCGAGACCGAATCTCTCACATTTCTCTCTCTTTCTCTGCAAAGTGCCAACACCAACATCCGGGGAACGAACGCAGAATGGAACGCAGTCTAATGTATTCGTTGTAGGCAATCGAAAAAATTAGAACGTATTAAAAACAATCTCATTTGTTGACAAATTTGGTCGGACTTCCTCGAAATTGTCGACAGATACTGGTTGTATGTCAGTGATCAAATCCACAGCACAGCGAGGCAGCAATGACCAACCTTTAGGACATACTAATTTGTCTAATCTAGCATCCTCAGACCCTTCGGTTCTAAATATTTGCATAAATGATTAAAAGACAACGCAGGGATTGTGTATTACGTGGAGGCACATAATAAAAATGCTCGCATCTATCCACATTTACCGCAATATCGCGTGAATATTGTATCAATAGGATTGAATTGTTCCCTGGAACATATTTAGCACCGAGAGAAAGCGAGTCTACCCGGACCAATTTTTTTTTTGCTCTTTTGACTCTGTCGTTGGGGAAAAGATATATGGAATTGGGAATGGAAAAGGAGAGTGCAGCCTCCGCATCTTTCAATCCCCAGTCTGACTGGCACCACTTTCTTTCTTCCTTGTCGCCGTCGTCGTCTCCAAATCCGAATCATAAAAATTTGTCCCGTCCTTTTCCCGTCTCAAAAAAAGAAACTCTAGTCTATATACCTCTCCTAACATAATAAATATACTCTCCCGTACCGTACAGAGATTACATTACATCCTCAGCAACAAACTCCCCGTTCTCAAATTTCCATCTACTAAATCGCATTAATAAAGTTAATTGGTGCTCTCCGTGATTTCATTCTGACTTTCACCTCACTTTCACCACTTTCTCCGTCATTGACAAACTGAATACTAACATTATGACACTCACGTCATTTCCGGGTGCCTTTTTCCTTGTCTCAGCCGCAATCACCGTCCCAGTTCTTCTCATCTTCGCGTAAGCATTTTTTACTTCTATTAATTAGAATTTTAAGCGTATGTACTATATAGATAGCACTTCACTACTTTACTTTTTTTTTCTAGTTCATTCATGTTAGGGTAACGTATTATATCATAAAATTTAGAATTGGGGATATTGAATAGGAATTTGACTCGTACAATCAGTTTTAGGGCATCATAAGGAGAAAACAATGAAAAAAACAGCATAAAACTAGTATATAGGAATATTTTAGAACAGTCACAATAAATTATGATTTGGAAACAAAAATCTGTCGTTTTCAAGGCTTACGATTTCAGTCCTTGGATTTCGTAACCCTGCAGTTAGTTTTAGTACTCTGTCGTAGATTTTGTCAAAAAATAAAAAACATTTTGACATAATGAATAAGCAAACACGTTCCTATATTACGCAAATGTATTGCATCCGGGCTACCGCTTTAATTATTGTAATAATTGAGAACCCGCTGATTTACTTTTTACCAATCATTACAAATTATTCCAGCTATTTCAAACTGCGTTCAGGATATTTTGAAATCATGACTCAATATGCAACTTAAGCTAGGAACTAATGGGACCTATTTTTGAATGATTGTTCAGATGGTTCTACTGGCAAGTTCGTAAGGAGCAGAGTGAGGAATTGAAAATTGATAATGACATAATTGATGCTGAAGAAGGTGGATCTGATTCGTCCTCGGACGAACAAGCTTCGGACTCTCCTCATCGCCATCCGGACCGAGAGCGCTTTTAAATTATTATTTTTTAAAACATCATGGCTTCATCTTTTCATTTTTTGAAGAAACAAACTTTATAGTCAATATCTAGACCATGAAATCTTACAAAAAGTGAACTAATAGATTAGTTTCGTAATATTGGCTTCTCGATAATAATTTTATTTGGCGAATAACTCAATTTGTTTGCAAAACATACAGTATTTGGATTACACAAAAAAATGTACTATTTTACTGATAATTTCATTCCTTAACGTATTTTGAATCTCAATTAGTATAATTTCTTGCTCAGACCTTCCTAAAATTACTCAACTCAAAAAGTGTTTGCCAAAGAACGCACTCGCGGAATTCCGTACGAAACGTAAAATTATTACCAGAATACAAAACAGATAAAAAAAATGCTCTTAAAAGTATTAATTAAAATACATTCCTTCCAACTAATTCGAGTACGTACATAACATAACTAACATACATAAACATAGCTTGTCATTGTCAGTACAATTTATTGTAATCGTAATTGTAAAACTTAGATATTTTAGAAAGACAAGATTCTAGAAAATTGAGAGAAAGGAGTAGTGAGCTTTAATGAAGAGTAGGAATTAGAAAATTACTGTTGCCAAAAATAAATTCCCAATAGAAATTCATTCTCAATCAATAATGGCAATCAGTGCTCGATTTAAAAAATTTGAAAAAAGTTCAACTAATCGTATGTGAATAAATTTCTTTTGGGAAAATACTCGGGGATTCGGTAGATTTATAATACTCACGGTACTATTAGCAGTGTAAGAAGGAACATTACAATTAAGATTTGTGTTATCCATAATATTTTTTATGGATTTCCTGGTTTATTATTTTAAAACAAAATTGTTGTTGATTGTGGATTGTGAATAGAAATAACGAGTTTTAGAAAAAAGCTTATTAAATTGTGAAATTGTGAACTTCACAAATTTTACATTAGAGCTGTAATTGACTTTTCATGATCGTCCTTTCTAGTGTGCACTTACTGAGAATTCTAAAGTGCACGGCTAGGCTACTAGTTAGCTTTGCTAGTATTTATGTGCCAATTGCAACTGTTGCTATAAATTAAAAAAAAATACTTACAAATCTGACATAACGTAACAACTTGAGGGGAATGATGGTGAGATTGTGAAACATTACTAATTATACGCCCTAATTAGACCTTAAACACAATTGTGTAGAACCGAGTTACTAAATATTGGCAAATGCAGTTACCTACTACCTACTCCAGATATTAACTCCTTTCACATTTCCACGTCTTAATTCAACAGCGACTTGCAGTTGCAATTGCAAATGCAGTGCAATGTCTAGTCCATCATGTCTCCTCGGAAAGCAAATTATTTGCTAAAGTCATTTAATGTAATTCCAACTGAGTACTAATACTGAAACTAAAATTATGTAATTGGTTGAATTAATTAAAGAAATCTAGAAGAAATGAGACAGGTGTATTTGAATTGAATTATTTTTAATTTCATCGTGTTTCGAAGGAATTAACCATAATCTTCCAATCATTAAATGTCTCGGGACACTTTGGAGAGCATCACCCATATTCTGTATTTCAATTAAATGCAATGAAACCCCCCGACCTAAAACCTGTCATGAGCGACCGGATTTTGTATCATCTTTCGTGTACACCACGAAATTCTATGGGAGTGAGCCTCTGACATCATGTGAATAAAAATACGGGCCTACCGTAGAACCGAACACGGCCATCAAGATTATCATGGATCGTTGTGACGAGTTCACCAGAGTTCAGTAAAAAAAAACGCACGGTAACACGGTACCAACACCAACTATAAGAATCATGAGTATGTTCCTTTCATAATAGCGAGCTCTTTACTTGGACTCTTTACATTTATTTCGTATTTTAAATCACGAATCTCCAATATTTTCAGTTATGTAATTCCAATGGTTTTGGGTGTACAAGAGACATGAGAATATACATTACAGAGAAATTTCGATACTGTCATAACCATGCATTATTCAAGTGCAATGTGTTCACAAAATTCACGCATCACGCCAACATGCATAACGCCTACGCAACACGTACACCTGCACGGAAACCTCAAAGTTCCCGGAAGTCCGAAAATCAATGCGTTGTTCCGGTGCCAAGGGTAACGCTCTTGAGGACAAAGCACCACAAAAGCCGTATGACAAATACGTGAGGGTGTCGTCACAATAGTAAAGTATCATCAGTTCTCTGAAAGTACTTACAGATTTGAACATTTACTGCTAAAATGGATCATAACGAAGATCTGTACAGTAGTCGATCAGGACGAAGGAGTCGGGGCCCTTTAGGTGGAGAAAGGCCTTCAAGTAGTAGCGCTGGTGAAGGGAAAAGAAGTGGTAAAAGATTGACAAGAAGTAGAGAAAGTGTACATCATCAAACTGGGCAAACCCCACAAAGTCCATCTTACGTAACAATGAGTGAGAATGATTTTTTGGAACAATCCAAAATTCATCAAGTTTTGAATGCATTCAAGGATGACGTTGTGAGGATTAAGAGTTCTGAGAAAAACAAATGGAAGGATACGATTGAGTCCGTTTCAGCCTTGTCCGTACGAGATGAAATTCTACAACAACAACAACCACATGAAAATATTCCAAGGGATGAGGTCGGAGATCGACCATCAGCTTGGAAAATTAATTTTCAAAAAAAGAAATCCAAAAGTATGAATTTTGAGGGAGGAGGAGAGAAAGGTGGTGACACGAACAAAACTTCCCTTGAAAGTATTCCTGAAATTACTTTTGATTCCTCATCAAGTCAACCGATTGATCCATCGATCATTGAATCGGCACAATTATTAAAATGTTTCACACTCAGCAGTAGAGCCTCGTTTTATTGCAGTGGAATTTTGGCAGGGCTTCTCATCTCAAGAGCTTGGTTTGAAGTAAGTAGTGGAATTCTCATAACCAGTGTGTCGAACAAATCCAGAGGTCAAATTTGGCCTCTGGGTCAGAGAAATAAGCCTGCCCTCCGGGTTCGAAACTACCACTATCTGAAATCCTGTTAATGTACTGATTATTTTTTAACTCAATTAGAGTTTTGAAGTATTTGAAATTAACTGGGCATCTGGACCCCTATTTTCAACTCTGCTCTGGTCCACAACTACAATACTCATTTTATTCACCGTACTTGGCTTCATGAACAGGTAAAAAAATTGTCAGCTCGATTTATTTTACAGCGTTGGAGATGAAATAGCATATAATTCTTTACAAATCCATTTCAGAGTTGACACTATCAATGAGGACGCAACTGATCTACGGAATTTATTGCTGCACTTAATTCCGGTCCTTGCCATTTTGATCTCACACTATTTGAACCAGTCCTTTCAACTTCAGAGAAAAGAATGTTTGGAATATTTAAAAATGGAGGAAGAAGTTGTGGACAAAGTTCATCCAATTGAAACGATCAGAATTTGTTATGCGTATCGGAAAGGTAAAACAGACGTAGTGCTCATTTTCCTTAGAATTGTCCCAGCAATTACAGCATTTGGACTCTACACGTATATTCATTTCTGGAAGAATAATAGCCTTTTTACAAGATTGGAATCATCAATTTTTCCGAACAGAAGGTCCGAGCGTTAAATCAAGCTTCACAAAAATTGATCTCAATTCTCAGCGCTTATTGTTATAAATTAGCAAAGTGCTTCTACTCATTTTAAAAAACAGAAGGTTGGAAGTTACGTATTTATTTTGCCATCTTGCAATGAAGTAAGATGAAGATTTCATTTGTTCACAACATGTAACATGTCAATATAATAAAAAATAAAACACACATGCTTATACTAAAATAAATATAATAAATTATTACGTTACACTAATAAATTAAAACAAGTCAGAGGCAGGAATCAATGCTTAAAGATAATAGTAATCACTCTTACATAAATGTTAGTCATTAAAAGTACTTGCATATTTCTATTACACAGTCGTCATTTTTGAGTTGCCGTTACCGTTCCCGTTACCGTTACTACCACCCCCACCCGACGGGTCAGGGTGATTTTTATGGCTATTGTAATTGAAAGGAAGAACAAATGCTTTCTCCCTTTCCACTTTCTCTTTCCCAACTTTACTCTCTTCTTCTCTTTTTAACCAAACTTCTTTCTTTTTCTTTCCAAAACTAAATCCAAACTTTGAGGATTTCTTTTCAGAAGAAGAATGAGAGGGTTTATCAATTCCATGTTCTGTACTACTACTATGACCATTCTTGGAATTATCAGTCTTACTTTTAGTCAATTGGTTCCATAAATTACTCAGTTTCCCAATATTTCCAACTTTGGAAGAAGGTTCAATTGGTAATTGTTTCAGAGCCCCTCCTGATCTTGGCAAAGTATTATATCCAGTCTCAGTTGTCCTCACTTCATTCGCAAATCCTATGCTAGAATTACTATTTCTTACTGCCCTTACAACTGCAAAGTTTTTTGATGGTGAGGATAATGAAGTACGAACTGGAGGTTTTGGTGGAGTTTTTCGTGTCCCTCCACTGCTGCAAGTACTAGCTGGTTGTGCAAAATTATTCAAAGAATTTGAACTTGAATTCTTACTCGAATTTTTACTAGAGGAATCGTGGGATCCAGCAACAGCTGCCCTTAGTACAGAAGTTCTAGTAGGACGTACAAAAACTCCAGTAGTTCCAGGTAAGATGGGCTTTGGAGGAATCGGTGGAGCAATTTTTTTCTGTGGTGGAAGAGAAGAATACAAATGTTTTCGACGACCACGAATTCCTTTGGGAGATACAGAGGGGCTGGACTCATTACTAGTGGCTGAAATCTGTTTAGTCACAACCCGTGAGGATTTGTCGATTTTAAATGTTGCAAATTGTGTGTTTAGTGCATTTGTGTTCAGATTTCCATTTGAATCATGAGGAGAAATTGTTCTCGTCAAATATCTGCTTGGATCCTCACGCCGTTTTTGTCTGGGTGATAAATGGCGTTTGGTAAAAGTTAGAAAACGGTCAGGGGAAGTGTGGGTCGACAATTTTGGTGAGGCAGTTTGAGTTTGGACAATCTTTTGAGGACTTTCAGGAACTTCTTCAAATGAATTCATTTCTTCAACTAAACTATCTTCTGTATCCGTCACAGCATCACCATCAATTCCACCTCCAATTGTATAAGTCTCACCACCGCCAATAGACAAATCATTCATTCTTGATTCAAGCAAAGCTACTGAAGCAATCTCGGATTTCAAACTTGCAACGCTCATCATTGAATTCTCCAGATCAAATTCAGGTGGAGGTTTTTGGTTGAATAAATTACTACTTTCGCTATCGAGTTTCTTCTTACAATCAGTAGAAGAAACAAGAGTCGAGAAACATGATGGAGGTTCAATCTTGGACAAAGTACTTTGAATTAGAGCTGGGTCCTCACTCAGCAATTCACTCCTTGGTTCTTCGGATTTCATTTCAACAATTCGGAATGCTGTGCTGATTGACATGGAAGGAATCGGGGAAGAAATGGTTGGAGTTTCATCATTCCATTCAGAGGCGATACTCGTTGTGCTTTGCTGGTTAATAGGAAGTAGTACTGACTCTTTCGGAGTACTTACATTCTCTAATTTGGTGATTTGACCCGGAAGACTGACCTTGTTGAATTTTACAACAGGTTCTACACGGTTCTTTGGAATTTGGTCGTCATTTGATTTAGTTTGACGTGCCCTAGCCCTTTTTCCTTCCTGAATTAAAGCAGCCAGTTTTGGGTCATCCAAAACAGGCTTTAGATTTTCGTTGTAACTTTGTGAGGTCTTAATACTTTCTTTAGTATTTAATTTACTAAATTCAGATTTGCTCTTCGGGATACGAGCTGCTTTTCCAGCCCTTATACATTTTTGAAGCATTTGAGCGTCAGAATACACTGGTTCTTCTTCTGCCGGTGAAGTCAGACTTTCATCAGGTTTTGGTGGTCCTTCGGAAACAATAGGTTTTTCATCCTCCCTGTCTAATTCGCCCATTATATCACTCAATGATGTCGCGTTGGAAGCTCCGAAAGGTGTTCCCTCCACAGCGAATACTCTCGGTGCATTTTCGTCAGTCTCTTGCGGCAGCATTACTGCAGATGGCAAATCCTGGGGTAACAGAATGAAGATTATAATTTTGTACACAATCTTTCAATCTTGGATCAAGCAAACATAAATTCTATTCTAAATATTAGGAAACTTACTGGTTCAGATGATTCTACGATTGGCGCCGGTTTGGGTGGAGGAGATGAGTCTAATTTCATCTATTTTAAAATAAAAATAATTAATTACGAACTCAAATAAAATACAATATCTATTTTCAATAATTAGTTCCATTTAACACTTACTTTGACACCAACATATTCGCCATCCACCATTAATGGACTCAAACTTCGAACACTGAGAACTCCACTCACAGCTCCACTCTCACCAGAGTTGAAATGCTTTACAGTGTCTTCTTCAGGATCTGTGCCGTTTGAGCTTGTGGCTTTTTCTGGCTTCTCGGTAATGAACCTGGATGCCGATTCAGGTGCGCATATTTGACGGGGTGAGTCAGGCAGATCAGAGGGTGAAACTGCTTCACTTTGTCGTCGGCTAAATCCAAAATAACAAAATGCATAAAATCAATAAGAATTTCAAAATTACAATGAATTTCCTGAATCCTACCTGAATTCGCTAACAACACTCCCGGTATCCTCGTATGTAATTTCCACACTGTCAAGGGAATTAATTGAGCTGCTCCTGCTGAACATTAATGGTGTTTCATTTGCCGAGAAAGTGACATTTCTTTTAACTTTCTCTCTCTCCATTCCGTTCCCGTTACCATTCGTGGTTAGAATTTTAGGTGGCATTTCCTCCAAGTACTCAGCCTTATTCTCTCCACCTTGAAGATTTGACGAGATTGAAGACAGAGAAGAAGCTCTTGAAAAAGTTGCAGGAGTATGCTCGGTACAATAATTTTGCGGTAAATCGACATCCCCGCCCGCTTCAACAATTGGTTTAAGTTTATTAGTCCTTTCTATTGCAGTCAAGTCAGACATGGAATTCGATGTTGAGAAATTGAGTGGTGTTCCCTCACAACAGTAAGTTTTTACTGTGTCTTCACCCTTTCGACATTCATCAGTAGATTCACTGTAATGCAAGGAGTAATTGATTGTTGAATCTCCTACTAGGTTCTCAGTTTTACCACTCCCACTGAAATCGATGGCTGAAGGCTCGTTTACAGGTTGTAAGTGAAATCCTGGGAACTCGGGGCAAGAGTCGTAATTTTTTGGGGAATAATATTTTCTGGTCAAAGTCGTTTGTAATGTAAATGGGGGGTTGAGGAATACAGGTGTGGATTTTGCTGGCCTTGTCCCAAATTCCAGTGCAGAAACTACATGAATCGGACTTGACTTTGCAGAATGTAATGACAAATCTAAAGGTTCATCTTGAAATTCTAAGTTTTGTGGAGGTTTTGGATTTGGAGTTGGATTTGAAGAGTTTTCTGTGCTCGACTTTCGGAGATCCATTGGATGCTGAGTTTCAATAGTTGTAGTTGGTGATGACGGAGTATTTCGCTGTAACCAAAATAAGTCGTAATCATCAATTATTCAGTTTTCAAAATTCTATGAAAATATTTTTTGGTGTTTGTGTGTAATGTAACGCTAGTTTACCTCGCATGCGTAGTTTAGAAGATTCTTCAGTGCTGCACTCGCACCTTGAGCAATTCGGTCGTGCTTCGAGTACATCAAGGCCTTTAGTTTAGGGACTGCTCCCAGTTCGAGTAATCGATCTTGGTCCTTAAGACATAGTTTTGTGTTAAAATAAATTGTTTAATTAGGTACATTAAATAAAAAATTACCTCTTCGCATTTTGAAGCTGACAAATGCCAAAGCGTTCCACAGGCATTACTGACCACGGTTAAGCTAGACGATTTCAAATGATCCATAAGTATTTCAAGTAATCCGCATGTTCGATACACCACCCGTGTTTCACTATCATTTGCTATTGTCGCAGCGATGTTCCTCATAATTCCACCCGCATTTTCCACTATTGTAAGTGTTTTCGATTTATAGTTTAAAAGGCTGATCAAGAAACTGATCGCATTTGGACATTTACAAATTGCCGTCTGTAACAAAGAGAACAAATTGTAAGCAAAGTTCTTAGAACGTGTGCTTGATTGAATTAAAGACGAACCTTGTTTGCGACAGAATGGCCAGATAAGTTCCAGAGTGCCGAAAGTGTAGCTTTCAAAGTACCCTCTTTTGAAGCTTTTATAGCAGCACTCGTAAGTTTTGTGACAGCATTTGAGTCTCGTAGTGAGGCACTGGAAGCACTGTCTGCATGCCACGATAAATTTCTAAGTACTGAGGCCGTCACCTGTAACCAGAAATATACATTACAGTATACTTAAAAAAGTGTTGAAGACAAGATTATTGGGCCTATGATAAGAATGTAAATGTAAAAATTAACCTGACAAATATCTTCATTTTGGCAATCCAACTGAGCAACCAAAGCGCTCATAAATTCTCTCATTGAACACAATAATGCTTTGTTCGCCCCGTCACCAAATGTCAGATTCGTCAGAGTCATTCCACTATATCGTCGTATGATAATGCACTCTTGGTTCTGATTTATTCCGTGAGCAGAGTGATCAGTCTGGAAAATTGAAAGCAAAAAATGAGCAACTATTAAATAAATTTGTTTACAAATTATGGACAATGGATTTTCGGACTTAGGTCATAAATTTCTTCCCACCTGAATGAGATCAGCCAGAGTATGAACAGCGCCTAGCAAGCACATTGTATTTCTGTGTTCTTCGTCAAAAGATAATTTCATCAAAGCGGTAGAACTTTGAACAGGGTGTTTTTCTGCTTCCTCTGTAGAAAATACATTACAACTTTTAGTTTTAGTACTTGCGAGGACCAGGTAATATAAAAATGCTGCAAATTCTGAGTTACCTTTCCCACTTTTCAAATGCTCTGAGTATGAGCGAATTGACTCTAATAATTTCAAAACTCTGAGCTCATTCCGTTTGACCTTTTCATCAGAGTTAAACAAAACAATGTTTTTCAGTGCACGAGCAGCTCGATTTTTTGTTTCCATTGTTGGTTGGGAGTCTTTTGGTAAATTCGTAGAATGCATAATTTGAATCAAGAGTGGGATGCAACCTGGACATTAATTAAAAAATAGAAGTATTTACTATCATTCCCACATAAGTTTTGTACTTCTAGTTAATGCGCTTTCCATGTATCAGTAGTACTTACCAGCCTTCCTTAGGGCTTGACAACTTTCAGGGGAATTTGTAATTGCCAGAATAGCACGATGTGCACTTGCTTGGTCACCACCACTCAGCATACTTAGCATACTCACTACTGTTTCACAGTATTCTGTGTTTCTGTAGCCTAAAAAGAAACCAAAATTATTAGTACTTAATTAGTAAAAATCGATTTCTTCTCATGTCTGTCACGATGCCACTTACTTTTGACATTTTTTAGTAAAAAAAAAGTCAAACACATGTATCAACAGGTTTGTCGCACTTGACTTGCTGCTTTTGAAGAAAGAATGGAAAGCAGTTAGCAGTGCAGTAGTGATACTTCAATATTTTGAATTATGGAATAATTTTCCAAACCGAAAATGAAAAAAATATGAAGAAAAAATCTAAAATGTCATGCGTTTCGTTTATATGTAGTTTTCCGAGACTGCGACAGCGACAGCCACAAAAACAATCAATAACAAGTGGAGCTTCTGCATTGCATATATGCATACCGTAATGAAAAAAATGAGTTCTAATTTTTCCAATTTTCCAAAGTTTACCTGAACTACTGCTGGAAGATCCTCCTGGTAAGGGGGCGGGGTGTGGATGTCTGGAACTTTGATGACCATGACTCGGTCCATGACAATTTTTGTGTCCGTCTGAACGCGATGAGGCCATTTTTCGTGTAACCTCTTTTTTCTTCTTGCCTTGGGGTATTTTCCAGCAGGCTACAACCAAAAATCTTGTAATTTCCAAAAGTCAGTTCAGTAGTCACACCCACACCCTTGCCGTACTGATGTTGATTTTTTTTTATTGGATTTGTGTATCAGTCTGTGGAATCTTAATCGTTTCTCTTTGGGCTTTGGCTTCCTCCCATTTCATTCAATTCAATTTTCCACTTCTCTCTCCACTCACTCGCCAAGAATTTCTGCTCTTTCTCTTCTCTCGATCAATATTTATTTTCACCGACCTGTCTGTCTCTCATTCCATGTATATGTACACAGGGTGGTTCAGAATTCTAACCCTCTCCCACGCGTAGCAGGTTTGCAGGTTGTTTTCAGAAAAAAAATGGTGTAGCAAAAAAACCTGTCTCAGACGACCGGGTTCTATTTGGCGAGTTAAGGATATTAGGTACTACCTATTTCTTTTTAGTGATGATTTTCCGAGTGCTAGCTAATTCCTCGGGTAGATTAATGACTGATGGTTATAGCTGCATAGGTTAAGTAGGATCATTTGTGTGTCTGGAATGTAAGACAGCCAATAACATTTTACATTGACATAAGTGTCATACAAAAGTGCGTGATAGAATTATGCAAAATGTATATCTCACTTTTTTCTACAGGTACCGGTCAGAATGTGGATTTTTGCGTGGGTGGGTGACAAGGCTAGGAACCACCCTGTTGACTGCATTGCATGCAAATGAGCCCCCGCGAAATATAAAGATCTTTGGTCCATGTGCTGTTGCTGTGTAGAAATTCCTCATTTGAGTAATTTTTTTAAATTAAAATTGACAAAAAATTGCTGTTTTTTAAAAAATACAACAATTTAAATTTCAAAATCGTGTGTTAATTTTTGAACAGCCGAGCCATGCCCTCAGACCCACACACCTCAGAATCGTCAGATGACGAAGGCCCTGCGGAAGAATCTTTTGTGACTGGAAAAGTAGAGGCTGAAAATGTACGGAATTTAATTTTAGAGAAACAACGGAAGGAAAAGGAGGATTTAAAATTGAAAAGACAAAAGAGACAAAATCTATTCGTCACACAGAAGCAAGTTAAGGTAATTTTGTAGTTAATTTTATTTAAAAAATTTTAACAATTTTTTTTTGGAAAACGCTTGGAGCATATAATGCAGAAAGTGCGAAAGTACGATGGATGGATTGTTACCAAATTTTTTACAATATTTTTTGTTACCTGAAGGTTGCCCGCCTAGAGAAGCAACAAAAACAACTGGAAAAGTTATTGGGACCAATTCCGACTACTTCGAATGATGATGACGATGACACTATACCATTAAGAGAATCCGAAATTACAGGAATGCTTCCAGCACAGGAGATAAACGTTCTCCCATTATCAAAAAATGCCCCGAAGAGAAAGTTCTACAAAGATTTTAATATTGAAGTGAAAACATTCAATCAATTGAAGAATAGCAGAGCGACCACAGCAATTGACTTCAAGGCTAAAAGATTATCCAAACCTCACAGAGAGAATATTTTAACTAACAAGATTCATGCGGAGAAATTAAAAGCTGCTGGAAAAGTTTGAATAAATCAGGTTATTTATATTTTGTTTATAACAGATCGTGTAGCATTTTGATCATTTTATCTTCTCGTGGAAATATTTGTATATCGAAGCCATTTTATTCAAGTAGGTATGTCTTCATTTTCATACGACCGCAGTCGATATTCGCAAAGATAGCACTGTAAAATACAATTTAATTAAAGCAAAAAGAAAACCATGTCCACACGAAAGAACGATCCACCGATATTTTGATTGTGAATGAGGCAGGAAATGTCAGAGTACCTAAATTGTAATGTCGGACCAGAACCAAAACTCAAAACTGTCTAGTATTTTTCATAGTGAATTTTGACACAATTTTTTTATTAAGTTTACAAAGGTCGTGTATTACAAGCAATGCAATAATGCTGCGAAAAAGACAATTAGGGATAACAAACAGTCACAAGTTCAAAAACATCACTAAAAAATCCGAAGCAATAATCTACAACACTACCTATATATTATATTATGTGCTTAGCCTTAGCCTATGCTATCTTTTTTCAAAAATTCCAGGGAATCTACCCCACACAATTCACAAGAAACGTCCCAAAGCTTCCTTTGCAAACTTGCGTCGAACACTTTTGAGTTTGGCATATATGCTTTACTGTTGCAATAAAAGCGACCGCCTTCATTCTCAATTTCTGGAGACAGGGCGGCGTAGACGACGGAATCAGCCCCTTGTTCTGGACTCTATAAAATTTTTACAAAATCTTAGTTATTGTTAGAAGTTATTGAGAAATCTATCCAACTCCCATGCGGTCGGAAGAGCTTGAAGTTTTTACACATGTTGGACGCAACATCTGGTCTTTGCAACCAGGTGGTCGCTGAGACCGGTTTCTATTTGCTTTGCTGTACGTTACCTTAAAGAGTAATTTTCCCAAGCAGCCCATGAAAAAACTGCAGGGTGCAGCGTCGTAAAGCTCTGTATGTACGACTCCAGGATGTACGGAGTGACAGTGAACTCCATTTCCTTCAGATTGAAACTTGACATCCATGAAAGTGCTTGAGATCACTTGCATCAGTTTAGAATTGTAATATGAGAGGTGGGCTGAGTAGAACTTTCTGAAATTGTTGAATCATACATTTTACAATTAATTATTCTTATTTTTAAAGTGTATTAATTGTGTATCGATGTTGTTCCAACATACTCCATTGTCAAATCCGAAAAGTCAATATTTCCTCCACTGTAGCTTGCTACTGAGCTAACATTGATGACTCGGCTTCGTCTATTTGATGAGACTGAATTCATGATTCTTGGCAGTAAGAGAACCGTCAGTAAAAAATGACTCAAATAATTGACTTGGAATTGTGATTCAAATCCATCCTTTGTCAACCGCCTTGGAACTGCCATGATTCCAGCTGTTACAAAAAAGTTTTAACGATTGATTGGGCTGATTTGTCTGTAGCTAAACATAACAGTGTAAAACTTACCATTATTTATCAGTACATGAATGGGACATCCTTTCGCCAAAACATATCCCGCAAATTCACGTACGGACGCAAGAGATTCGAGATCTAAAGAAATACATTCTGCATTCCCTTTCGTGATTCCCTGAGATCTGAATGCATTGATGAGTTTGTAGCCGGCACTCGGATTCCGGCATCCTGTGGAAATCGACAATCAAGCATTAAAAATTATCTTATAACAAAATTCAAGTACATTTCTGAACTTCTACGAAATGTGACAACTGAACTTGGTCTGATCCTGATCCGATTTCTAATGATAATTCGGGTTTGCTGGATCTTGATAATTTTGTATCAGTTTCTTATTGTGAACTATCTGTATACATCTAATCAAATTGACAGGAATCGTCTATAATTTGATATCTGAACGAATCACAAACTTAATTTCTTACCAATGATAACATTCATTTCCGTCTGGAGACATTTTTTCACGATTTCGGCCCCAATTCCTTTCGTACCACCCGTAATGATTACAACGTCTCCAGTTCGTTTGGGATTGGCTGCATTTATAAAAAAAGTATTTACAAGATAGTTATTTAACTCAATGATAACAGCTGGACAGAAAATAAAACAAAATTCTTACCAGTCGGGTCAAATTTCTTGTGTCTTGTGAAGAGTTCTATCGTGAGCCATTTGGTCACCGTCCAAAGTGAGACAAAGAAATAAAATATGTGTCGACAGATTCCACCGAAACATCCCATGGTTGTTGTGTTGTCGAATCCGATCCGATATCGCGTCGTCGCCTTTGTATATGTATATGAGTTCTTCACTCACAATAATACGAGTACGTCCGTAGTAGTCTGTAGAATTAATCACTACTGAAATTTACATTGTCAAGATCAAATTTAATTGATTCAAGAATTATAATTTAGAAAAAAATTGAATCAGCCGAAGTGGTTTGCGAAATAGAGAGAGAACTTTTTGCGTGTGATCTTTTGTGACTGAGTCATGACACGAATGAGTCGATGAAAGAATATAATGCATGAAAAATCAGATAATAATGTCCTGCACCTTATAATTTGGCAATAAATTAATTCTACAGTGCAGTGCATGGAAATTTCAATATAGAAAAAAAAAGTTACCATAATATATGTACACAAAGTAATTTAATATAACATGCACTTGGTTCTTGTCAGTTGCCAATCTCAAGGCCTTTTAACGTTAACAGCTAACACATTGGCCCAGTCTGTGGCAAAAATGACGTGCAAACTTTTTGTGGTGGGAAGGAAATACGCATGCATGCATGCATGCACTTAAAGTAAAGGAGACCAGACCAGTCCAGCCGTAAAATAAGTCTTGTCTCAATGCAAACTCATAAGATTTTATTGGGCGAAAATTGTCGTTTACTGGTAAGAAATAATGGTCAGCAAAAAAAAGATAGTGGTTTTGGTCTGGTATAAGAAAAGTTCAGAAACTCCAAGTACTTTAGTTTTATTATTGTGAGCAGAGTTTAAGGGAGAATCGAAACTGAAACTGAAGCTGAACCGGAGACTGTGGTTTTCGGTATTTCGGTTCTCTCAAGTTCTCTTTGCTCAGCGTTTCGGGGTTTTCTCATTAATTAAGGAGTGAAAGTGACTGATATGAATAAATGAAGACCGAATTGGTTGCATTTTTGATGATAATTTATGAGTAGAGTCATTTAACAGACCATGACCAATTTAATATACTAGGGCACAAGGGAACCACTTCCCAATTGAAATCCATAGCACGACGAAGGCTGATGAAATATTGATTAACTAGAAGGAATTTTCGAAACATTCAGAATTCCAATCATGGGTTTCAGGCATAGAGGCATATTCTACTGAAACTTCCACAAATGTGACAGACAGTTTACGGCTAAGAAAGGAATGTCAGTCGTATGTATTATTTCTAGCACTTCTCTGCTTTAAGCAGCAAAAGTGGTCTCCTTGACTGCTCATTAAAGTAAAGGAATCATTTCTGTGTTTTAAGAAAAACTTTTAAAGTGAGACAGTTAACAGTTCCAAGCTATAAAGATTGTATTTACGGTCGCACAAATACCACGTCTTAATTTAAATTACCTGTAAGTGATACTTTCCTTGAGACAAGTTGGTCAGTTTGGAAAATTTTCCGTCCTTAGTTACTAATATTTCATCTTTATGGAGAAAGCCTAGAATAAATAGTCTGTCGTGTCCTCAAAATAAAGGTTATTGGAACGTAATTATTTAATCACAATTTTACACTCGGACTGCTTGGTGGCCGAATTCAAGAAAACTGCGGAGAAAAGCTTCAAAATAAAGGCAAGACCGAAACGGTCACGCCTGGACTATAATTTTGTAATTGTGAGTCTTTAATACTGTGAAGTTACTTCGAATGGCCTGTGTATTTCTTCACCGATTTTCGGTTACACATCTACCACAGTATACTCAAAGGGTATAAGTAATAAAATTCCAGGAGAACAGTGTAAATAAACTATAAATGAGAGTAGATTCACATGGAGTAGACTTTGCTTTGTCTAAGCTAGATTTCAAATGAGAATGGTTTGTAAATTATGTAATCAAGTAAACCAAATGTTATAGTGGGTGGTATCACTGTCCGTTTTACTGCCCATTTGAGTTTTTATGATTTCTCACTGGACAGGACTGACGAATGCCGAATGGAGAAGAGGATATGTAATGGAATAATAAACCCTGTGGTAATTAATAAAACAAAAAAAGAGTCTGCAAGGCAATATCGATTCAACTCATCAGTTTCGTAAAAAAAGAAGGAAAAATAGAGGGTTGAATAGGGAAGTAGATATTCACTATTCACATTATGCTTAGGTTGGCGTGACAAGTCGCACTTTGTGGTTTTGGTATATTATCCCGTTCTGTAAATTTTAGGTTAGTGGTGTAAGTGGGCGAGTTATAGGAGTCGCCCACTTATATAATTTGGAAATGAGAAAACTTTAAAAGTTGTGACTTTATTTAGTAAATTGACAATTATAGTGGCGCTCTAATAAATTATCAGCCATTATACAACTGGCGAGCGAAGTTTTAAGGCCGATTACACCTCAACCTTACTCAACTGACCGCTCAGATGTCATATTAGATCAGTCAGCTTCGACATGTTTTTGTTTTTGGCGAGTAGGACATTTTCCAAATTCAAATGGATGATATAACGGCAATTCTCATTTGCTGTAGCATTTTGGATGCTCTGGGTATCTGGGTTATAGAAAAACCAAAAAATTTATTTTTATTCAATGTATTAGATTAATATCATTTAACAAATATATTCCTTGACCAAATTCTAGAAGTTTGAATATAAGGTGCTATACCGTCATTTAATATTTTGCAAACGAACGTTATCTTTATATCACTTTTCCAGCGTAATTTACCAAAATTTCGAAGAAACTCCTCTCGTAAAATTGAATTGAGGTGAATTTATTTAAATAGAACGATTTAGTTCTAGAGTTTGACGAAGTTCAGGTCTAAAACCTCAGTCATTGGAACTTGGAACTATAAATTATTCAACTGAAAGTAGTGGGGATACGGATATGGTCGTTTACATACTAATGAACGACTTAAATTCATTTTATTGTGGAGTTTGCCTCGTGCGTAATTTTTAATGGGACTTGTGTTTTTCACAATAAAATGATTTTAGTCAGGCAATATTGCAGAAAATAATGTCTGTTAATTATGAGTGAAGGTAAGTATTATTGTAAACCGCTTTAAATTTTGGACGCTTCGGAAATTGTAAAATCGTAATTATTTTGGGAAACGAATGTGCATAGAACATTAAATAGAGCTAATAAATAATGGCAAATATAAAAACACAATAAAATATCAACCGAAGTATGAATAGGAGGTGGAAGTAAGGGAAAATATTATATAAAATTCACATTCACGCTAGCGGACTAGCGTGCACAGTATACAAACAATAAGGAAACAACTTCTCATGTAAAACTGACTGAGTATCCAGTATTTGTAATTTCAAGTGTAGTGTACACGAATACGAATACGAATGCTTTTGCAGCAAAAATAAACCTGTCTGATTCTGTGTTGGATTTTTAGGGAGTTTCACTAGAATATGCTTAGGAAGTCACGGTTGAAATTCTTCAAAAATTTCCAGTAGGGTATCAATATTTTATCTGCTGACAAAAAGTCATTCGTATCCCTACCGTACACTCAGGGCACATAATCTTAATTCGGTTTTTTAGTTTATGTGAATTTTACACGAAAAATGGCTTCCTTGTGAAATCTAAGATTCTTTCACACATTGCTTGCTTGCTCACACTGAATTTATAGAAAATATACATACTTCTGAGCTAAAAAGGTTGTCTTGCTTTTCCAAAATCGTCCGGCTAGATAATCTGTTGCTAGAGATTGGCACAAAAACTACAAGACTCGTTCCGGTTAATTTGTCTTAAGTTTTTCCGCCTTGATTTTGATTACTTGGCAAAAGTTCAAAAAATAAAAACTTTACAACACAGTACAGTACAGTTCACTCACAAAGTCTTAAAGAAAGTACTACAACTACAGCGTACACCCGAAAACGAAACATATCTTTTGCACTTGTCTGCATGTGTCTTTCTTTCGAAACACTTCTACCCGACCGACCCGACGCTTTTTCTACTCATCAGTCTTTCGCCTTTTGACTTTCGACTTTTCTAAGGTTTCTCAATCTTAGATTTTTCATTAACTATGAACTTGATAGTTGTCGTCTAAAGTTGGACATAATAATAATAGTGGAGACAGAGTCTTCTAAAAATAAATACGTACATAAGTATGTACTTAACTGTCAGCTAGTCAGTCAACCCTGAAAGTCAACAGACAAAGAGTGACTCTGTCCTACGTACCCGAATTCTCATTAAGGCTACCATGCATACAGATTGAATTTTACTTCTAGAATCCTAGACTTCTAGTAGTAGTAGTATACATAATAGCTAACTAACGATAAGTGCTCACCCACTCCGCATACAGTCTTAACAGCTACCCATTCCATAAAATCAAAACTGTAATGGTTAGCACTATGGAATATTGGCTGTTGCTGTTGCTGCCCTCTTATCTCTTTTGAGTATCATCTTAGACAGAGTGTATTGTTACTGAAGCATAACCAGGTAATATATAAGCAGTCGTCCAAAATGACGTGATTTGCTATGCAACTCCACAACTAAATTTTCTTATTGCCAAAATCTCTTCCGTTTTACACATTACACGTTCGCATTCGCATTCATGTTCGTGTATCCTATCCGTTACGCACATAATGTATCTGTATACGGCTCAGCGATAAAAAAATACTTTTGGCTAGCCATTCGACGACTTTAAAATCCATCTACTGATACTAAAACAGCGTAATGCCCTCATTTTTTGGATTACTCGTTTCAAATCAAACCATGCAACGGATACGGAAATCTCATGATTCCAACATTATTATCAATTACTCATTGTCTGATATGCAAGAAAGTGCACGATAAAGATTAAAATCCAGTAGGGCAGGAAAACTGAAGATAGAGACTCAAGGAAGGATGCAATTTGTCAATATGAAAATCGAAAAACGTAAAAAAAATATGAGTAAAAGGTGTAAGGA